>JAMAKR010000083.1:0-53156 GCA_023628425.1 Chaetomiaceae sp. PYS4301M
TTGTGTGGGGGGGTAGCGCGTCGCGTAAAAAGTGGTGCACTCGCTTATATGGTGCACTCGCTTATAATGTACGTTAATCCATCACTTCTCGGTCAACGGCTTGCCAGGATGGCGTTATCGACGGAGTCTCGACCTTTTCATACGGAGGCGGTGGGTCGAGGACGGCAGCCGCTGGTTCTGGACTCTCCGAGGCCACGGGAACCTCGGCCACGATGGGGTCTTTTGCTGCCGTGGAATCGACCGTCTTCTTGTTGAAGCCGAAGGACGGTGTCTTCACGCTCTTCCCGAGCCCTGAAAACCTGGATGCCTTTTTCGTTGTCTCCGGGACCTCGACTTCCTTTGTCGAATCCGTGGTCTTCCTACCCGGCAAGGAGAAGGACGGTGTTGGTAGTGAAGGAAGCGAAGGAATCGAAGGCATTGACGGCATAGAGGGCAACGAAGGCATCGTAGGTCTTTTGAGAAACGATGATCCTTCATCAGTTGCCGCTGACGACGCAGCCGCCTCTGCCCTCTGTGCCTCCCTCTTCGCCAACTCTTGCTTCTCTTTTTTGCAGTGCTCTGCGATGTACCCGATAATCTTGGAAAATGCGTCCTGCTGGGGCTTGAGGTCCAGGAAGCTGCTGTGTAGAATGAGCTGCACAATCCGCTCAACCCAGCCCAGGGGGAGATCCTTGTGCTGCTTGTCCTTCAAGAAGTCGATGGCGCTGCGCAGGGTTTGAATAACGCTGTGGTACGTGACCACGACATCGTCCATCTTGTCCTGAACCCGTGTAGAGAGAAGGAGGTTGTACCTCTTTCCCCTATCCTCCTGGTTGCCGTACGCTGTGTGGGACGAGGGGTACATGGACCTACCGCGGATTGTGCTCCCCATCTCCATGCCCGTCCAGTTGAACACCGAGATATCGTTGCGGGTTATCACAACCTCATCGAGCAGCCGTGCCAGCGCTTTGACGTATCCCTCAGCGGGAAAGGTGGGAAAGCGGACGCCCAGGACGCCCATCAAGGCATAGGATCTGTCTGTGGCAACAGTAGCCCTCCGCTTCCCGGATACCTCCAGCACGCTCTGAGCTGAGAATCCAGTCCGGCTTGTCCCTTGCTGCCATTCACCGAGTTCTTCGACCTGCCCAAAGTCTGCGACATACTCGCGGTCGGCGAGGATAAGCTCCTCAGTCTCAGCAACCAAATATCCAAGCACGAAGTTGATGGCATGCTGCGCAATCTCTTCCTTCGTCGCCTCCCCCCCAGTACTGTCAATCAAGGACGCCGAGTTGGGCGCAGGAAGGTGTTTTTGGAGTCGCAGAAAGGCTTTGCGCTTCACGCTGTCCGTTTCTTGACCGTGACTGCCAGTCAAGTCGGCAGCGGCAATGTACACCGCTCGCGCGAGCTCTGATGTTGCGGTCTCCGTGGTCAGAGTGCTCGGGATACGGACCCCAACGGCCTCAAGGAGAGCGATCAGCTTCTGGGCCACCTCCACTTTGGTGGCTGCCACATCGCCATCGTCTGAAGACCCGTCGATGTTCTCCCGCAACAGGTTGAGACCGTCCAACGTCTCCTGGTCACCCAGAATATCCTCAAGCACACCAACGTTCCACAACCCTGGGGCACCACCAGACGCTGACCCATAAATGTTCCTTGTGTCCGCACGTGTGTACAGTGAGATGAAAGGAATCAAGTAATAGAAGTACCCGAGACTTTCGACCGGCCGACCCAAGCGTCTCCATTCAGAGTTCACGTAGAATGTCGTCTTGCTCATCACCAGTTCCTGAAGCGTCCAAGCACGTGTGGACCACTCAGGATCACTGCCTGCGATTCCGCAAAAGTCTTGAATGTTGGGCTTTGTGTCGGTCAACTTGCCCCCTTTTCTCTCAATTTCAAAACGCCGCCAGTCTTTGACAGCATCCGCCTCCCAGAACGGAGTGTCGAGTTGCACCAGGGTGTACTCTGCATCAGCGTACCAGTCGCCCATCAGCGACAGCGAGTCGGAAAGCTCGCCGCCGTTTGCTTTGTCTATGCAGCAAGTGTCCGACCACAGGTAGCACTTTTCTCGTGACTGGAACAGTTTGGTCTTGAAGATATGGTCGGCTTGCTGAATGGCTTGGTCGAGCTTGATGGCCGACTTCCACATCTGCAGCCGGGAGACCATTCCGTCGAGCGCGTCACGGAGATGGTGATGCCGTTTGAAGTACTCGACGTCGTCCTTCACCGCCTCTCTTTCGGCCTCAGCAGCTTTGAGGCCTGCCTCTGCCTTTGTGAGTTCGACCCGAACGCCGTCCACCACCTCGCTGCCTACGGCGGTGCGAGATGGCTGAGGGACTTGGACCGTCTCTGTCTCCTCACGTTTCCCCAGGTGCTCTTCCAGCTTTTCGTCAACCTGGTCCTGAATCTGGTCCACAAGATCGCTGAATATCTTTTGCTCCATCTGGGAAAATCGAAGCCTGGACTTGACTTGGTCTGTCTTGTCCTTGGCCCATCCAACTCCGTCTTCGGCAGATTTGGCCCTCAGCCGGCGGCCCAGGAGCTCGTCGGCGTCAACATTCCCGGCAATGCCTGCTGATCCATCTTCGACACACAGCTCCCTGATGAGACTCTCTTGCTCCTCAATGTCCAGGCGGCTCTGTTCCAGGACCAGCTGAATATCGCTCTTCTTGCCCCAGCCCTTTATCGCCCGGCCTTCCTTCGCCGCCTCTCTGTGCCGCTCGAGTTCCTTCTTCCGGGCCTCCTTGATGTAGCCCAGAGTGAGCTCAACCCCTTTCCACCGATGAGACAGCATGCAGTACTGGCCGCGCGTGCCGATGGCCGGGAATTCGACGAGGTTGCCCGCCTCAATGTCGAACATTCGGTACGGCTGCTGACCCGGTGGTATGTCCGCCATCCCGAGGAACTCAACGTCCCGCAGGCCGGCCACGGCATAGTTCTTGTCTGGCACAAACTTTGGCTTGAACCATGGGACAAACCACAGATTCAAGAGGGCGCGCAGCTTTTCGGGACTCTCGCCAAAGTCTTTGAACGTTTTGGCGATCACGTCGGGTGTCAGGTCCACCATGTCCAACACCTTGGCCATGGCGTTGGCTTGCAACTTGGCAGTGTCCACAGGGAGCGCCATTGGGAGGGGGTTTGCAGGAGATCGTGTTGCAGATGTGGGCTGAAGGAAAGGGAGTGCTGTCTGGCGGTTTGAATGAGCTTGCCTGGTCTGTTGTTGTGGAGGTTAAGGTAACCCACCTGTGCCTTGCTCTTGAGCTCACGAGTTGGGGAGCTACGAAGCAAAAATGAGTTGCCCGCTACCTGTTGAGCCGGGGGGCCATTGGTTCCCTCTCTAACTTTGTTTGCCGCTTAAGAGTAAGAAATGGGAGGGGTAGAAATCATCCGGAAGCTGATCATCTCAACACCCTCCTCAAGCCCACCGATGTCGAGGCAGCGGGCGGCCCGAACGAGAGAATGCAGCAGCGATCCTTGCTCCTTCGCTTCCGTGGCACCTAGTACAAACCCAATAAACGCGTTTTTGGTGCTTCACTAGCTTGGATTCAGCGTATCACGAACGGCATGATTGCTGCGTGTTTATCCCGCTGAGCCAGTCATGGCGCCATCCCCACCTCCTTTGTACTTTCAGCTGCCATGGTGCAAGCCTCAACCCAATGGCCCTAGGATGCAACCAGACACGACATGGATTGGTACCCGATGCTTTTGATGTTGCACTGAGTGCAGCCGGTTGGTGCATATTCCCGCCCAAGGGGTTCCGTCCACTGTTGCTCTCGGCTCACGCGGCTTGAGTGATACCTCTCGCGGTTCAGCTCGAGGGTGTCTCTCGTCCTGGTTGTGAACCCCTCAGAGGACGGGCCGCCCCTCGTCTCCGCCGATGCTGAACGAACCGGCCGGTTTCCACTTGTTTCTGAACCTTCCCACGATCGAGCTGCTCTCCCGACCCCCGCTCCATTTTTGTTATTGAGTTGATGGCTGCCCGCAATTCCATTCCAGCTTGAATGACTTCAGGAATCGACTCCAATATGGCATCGTATCATCGTGTGCTTGAAGTCCATGGTCGGTCGGTCAACCAGAAGAGCATCGAATGTGATTAGTGAGTGTATCTGCGCAGCCCAGACTTCCCTAATTACTAACACGGCCAGTGACATCCATCCATGGGACATCCTGATCAACAAAAAGCGATGGGCTGGCAAGGTCCGGCTGGTGGGATTTGTGGATTCATTCTTCCTCATATGCTATTCGGGGCAATCCAGGTTTGAGCACGGCATCATGGTGCACAGTCAGTACTTTTGGCTCGAGTGACGATAAAGAGGAAAGGTTGCAGTGGCTAATGGCGCGCAAGAGGACGACGATGCCATCCGGAGCACACTGCAAAAGGCGGGTGTTAAGCCAGCAGACATTGAGCTGAGCGTCGTCAACAAGAGCAACGTCGACCTCGAGGGGAGCACCGGTTCGTCGTCGCGCCTCAATCTGGCTCTAAGAGGTACTGTGACTAGCGAGGAGGGATCTGGAAGCTGACAACCTGTCTGGTCCCAGAACCACCCGAGTACTTCCAGTTTGAGAGCGAAAAGGGTGGCCTCGACTACAAGATCATAAGTCTCGGCCATCCCATCAGCCTCAGGACAGAGTACCCCAAGTCGTCTCTGACAAAGTATGAGATCAAGATACGGAAGGGGAGAGACCCCGTCATGAAAAGTAGGGAGCTGCCCACCTCGTCCTCCAGGGCAGTACCGTGGCCAACTCCTATTAATAACGCGCATTGCAGAACGAATCCGACGCGGCGTCAGCCAGCACGACCTTTTCGACCTCATGCACGATGCAATTCGGTTGGGCATGATCACGCATGCGGAGCTGGTTGGGATGGTCATCGGCAGGACGTATGGCGGCAGTGCTCTGGAAGATGTCACGGGGAAATATTTCGACGGTCTTGCAGGTGGTCGGGGATCAAAGAACCTGTCGTTGTCAGGGGAAAAAGCATGAGTGAAGTTCTGGACTGGGGAGGGTGATGTCCCTTTTTGTGGGAACCTACCTAATTACATGCAGGCACACCCAGAGGGAAAACGGGCTCAGAGACATACTGGAGTTTTATTCGACCAAAATTTGCACCGAATCCGATTTCTCTCCATGCTATTTACTATTCAATGGCCAATTATCGTCTCTATGAGCCCAGTTTCTGTTCCATGCCAGGCTGGGGCAAACAATCTCCGGCCTGATGATCAAAGGAATACCATAATTACCTTCTGTTGGCATTTTGTAATCCCCTCCCTCATCACCGCCATCCCACTACCCCGAGCCACGATGATCACTGAATTAGATCCCGCTCCATCACAACCCCATACCCAACCGCCTCCACCTTCCTCGCCTTCCCCCCCTCAACATCAAAAACAAAATGATCCCTCCCCCCCAAGTTATACGTCACGCGATCCATCATAGCCCAGGTCAAGCACGACGCCATGGGCCACGCAAACAACCCATCCGCCGCTTCCACCACCTTCCTTGTCCCCCTCGTACCCACTGCCCTCCACGACGTCTGCCTCCCCGGCCCTGCCGATGTCGGATACAGCCTGTACCGCATCGGGGGATCCAACCGCGGCGGCGTCGCCGGCGGCAGCGTGGTCCCCGGATCCGTCGCCGGCACGTCCACCCCGCGCATCACGTAGCGGGTGACGGCGAACCCCGGCCCGTTGTCGTCGTCGGTCAGGGACAGGGTGAGGCTGGAGTTGGTGGTTTTGTCGGTGTATGTGCCGGCGTAAGTGGCGTTTGCTTCGGCTTTTCCGGCTTGTTCGATGGCTGGAAGGATGGTTTGGATGAGGCGGGAGAGTATTAGAGGCATGGTGGTGCCGGTGGCTTCGGGTCCGGCGAGGAGGAGGGTGATGACCAGGTCGTAGTCTGGGATGAGTACTAGGAGGGAGTGGTAGGAGATCAGGTCGCCGGTTTTGGTGTAGAGCTCGATCATGCGGCCGTCGGTCGTGATGTTTTCGGCGCGGAAGATCTCCCAGGGCTGGCCAATTAGCAGGCCGGTGGAGGAGGTGGCGGTGACTGGTTTAAGCCACTTGCGGGTTTGGGCTGGGGAAAGGAGTTTGTTTTGGAGGATGGCGTCGCCGAGACGGTGGAGATCGGTGATGGTCGAGAAGTAGCCGCCCTCGCTGCGCCTGTGTGAGTCTTGGTGTTCAAAAAGGGGGGTGGGGGCAGAAGGAAGAAAGCGCAAGACTTACGGTCCTTCAAAACCCAGGTCGGCATTCCACCAGATATCGTTCGGGGGGATGAAGCCCAGCGCGTCGTCCGGCTTGGTTGCGAAGGTGCGGCTCATCTTGGAGGGCTTCCAGATCTCCTTGGCGACAAACTCCGCAAAAGGCCGCTTGGTGGCTGCTTCCACAGCAAAACTGAGGATGGGAAACGCGATGTTGGAATAAACAGTCTGGGCAGAGAAGGGCACCTGAACAGGAGCTCGCTGCCCGAAGTGTTGGAAGAAGGCTGCACACAGGGTCAGTTTCTTCTGACAAGCTGGTGTTGAAGACAAGTCACTTACCAGTCTTGTTACAAGAGGGCATTCCAAAGAATCCAGAACAGCCCAGCATCCTGGAGTTGTTGGCTGGTGGGTAGCCGTATGCCGAGAGGTTGCCGAAGGGGGCAATATCCGTGATCACTACTCATCGTCAGACGGGCCCACACGGAAAGACAAGTTAAAATGGAAACATACAGTCAGAAGGTATCCCACCCATATGCGACGCCAAAGACCCCAGGGTAACCTCATCCCAATCAACTGTCCAAACCGGACTGTTCTCCTTCGCCTGCCGCTTGAGCGTCCTCAACTCAGGCACATACTTGGTGATCGGATCATCAAGACTGACTCTACGATCCTTGAGCTTGAGCAGTGCCAGGACAGGAAACACCTTTGTCAGACTCCCCAGGCGGAAGACCGTGTCCGAGTCCACCTTTTCCACCCCGCGTTTGTCCTTATTGACTGGTGTATGTGCGTGCTCGAAGAGGAGGTTGCTCTCGTGGATCGACTTGACGCCAACGGCTACTGCGGAGCTGTTGTAAGTCGCCGTCATCTGGTTGAGTATGTGTCGGAGGACGCTGGCTGCGGCGGGCACAGCCTCATGCTTGCTGGGTTGTGTTGGTGGTGGGAGGACTGGGCCGAGGGGAGGACAGTGTCCGTCGAGGGCCGCCAGAGCACCTAGACTTAGACATGAGAGAACCAGATAACCTGCTTTTAACGAGGTATACATCTTCCAAAACTCCTTTGATATGATGGGTTAAGAGATGATATGAAACTAAAGGAGCGTCTTGGAAAGATGTTGGCATCTAAGACGTGAGCAGGGCGGACTCTTTATACCAAAACTTCGTCAACCACCTTAAACCTCGTACATGGCAACCGCATCCTTCAACTTCATTTGTTTCAAAACAAACGGTCCACCCCCCCAATATCCTGCCCGCAACATGCCGACCTAATTCGCCCGCTCGGTTCGGGTGGCTTACTTATCCACGCATCCTCCAGGGGCTCGCGCTCAACGCAACCATTGTGGGTTTGGTAGCTTTGGAGCATGGCCTTACAGTTACAGTCCCATCATCCGTGGATTGGGGCTCACCTTGGCCGCGCGTCTGAATCCTGAAGTCCCATTAAAGTAAGGCGCTTTCACAGCCATGCCGAGTTGGAGGCTCGTTCAATGCGGGTGCTTGATGCAACCCTTGTCGACATGTGAGCCAGTGGCGGAGCTGCTTATTTCGACTCCTTTTCTCCCCACACCGCATCACAAGAACTCGGATAGAGCACGTGATCAATCCGGTCCCACGGTTAGAAGAAAAGGGGCGGAGTGCTGCCAGGCCCGGCCAGGGGCTAATTACCTATTTTACCAAACATATTCCAAGAACGGAAGGTTTCTGGAAATACGGAATCTGCCCCTCCAACCCCGGCCTCCCCGCCCTCTTGCGAGACCAAGGCACCGGTCAGATACAAAAGATGAGGCTGCTGTAATGTATTCCCATAATAATAGCCCACTCTTGCGGGAGTGGCTCCGGCCGTGCTCCGGCCGCTTTAAGCGGCCAGAATGAGCCAAGGTCGCTCACCCTGCTCCGTCGGTCGCGCGAGACTGATTCCAATGCTTCAATTCTCCTTCCCTTTCGAACCTGATTCTGGCTGGCCGAGCGGTTGACAGTATCTCTGGCAGTTTCCACTGCTGTCGGGCTTTACGGACCTTGCCTGGGTGCCTGTCCTGTGCTTTTCCTCCTCTTTCTGAAATGACCAACACCCTATTACAAGCTTCAACCACCACAGACCCTGGTGTCTTCATGCAGCTCTGTGGGCCTTGACCTGTTTCCAGAACCTCCTGTTCTAGCCGTTGTTCGAAGTCGGCCAGCTTCTTGTTCAAATAGAGATCCAGTGTGCGGGGTGGAAGCCTCCGTCTCCAAATGCCGGATGGGTGTGGCCTTATAAGCGCCAGTCACAATTCGTAGGCTTCGGTTCTAGGCTTTTGCCAGACTGCAACCGATGCCTTTCGGCTTGCCCCCTGTTGCCGTTGGAGTGTGGAAACTTGACGCTCCATATGCGACGGCGCTTCAAATGCACCTGGTGTAGACCTGTCTCGCCTTGGCCAGGCTGGGACCGCAGGGGGGTTCGCGGTGAGGGGCGGGTCGGTTTACGGGGTCTGTATGACGGGCATAACCGCGGCGAGGAGCTAGGCCTTTTCGACCTCGAGTCGGCCGATCTTCTCGGCAGCCTGAGCAGTTCATTCGATGTTCCGTCTGTCCCGTTCCTTCTGTTGTTCCTTCTGGTAGCCGATGATCGCGTCGCTCTTCGCGATTTCGGTCCGGAGGGACGAGATCGTGGCACGGAGAGTGGCATTCTCTTCCTCCATCGAGGTGGCGTATACGTCCATGTCCCTCAGGTAGAGCAACCTGTTTTCCCGGGAGATTCCCAGCCTGTCTTTCTTGGACCAAAAGAACACGCCAATTTCGCCGACGCCTCAGTCTTGCATGTTGTCGAAAAGATCGTCCCACATATTCGGATCATAGCCGGGCCCCGCGGGCCCGAACTGCGTGCCCACTATCCCGTCGGTGCTCATCAAGAAGTCGTCCCAGAGAAACGTGTCCACCGGCATATCGGACGGGGCGTCGGCGCCCGGGACGGCGGCAGGAGCATTCGGTTCCGGCTCGGGGCCCGGGAACAGGCCGGGCACGAGGTCGGTGGCGAGGCGGCGCAGCACCTGGCAGCGCGCAGCGATGTGGTGGTTGCCGCGGGTACCCATGTTGGCTAGCAGCTCGAGGGCGTCGCGGAGCGAGGCCGTGTTGGCCGGGTCCGGCGGGAAGACCGCGCACACCATCAGGAGGAGGATGGCGGCCGAGAGGGCGTGCTCCGTGTCCATGTAGCCGTAGTTTGCTAGGTCACGTATCCGGGCCTCGGTCAGTGTCAAGAAGGACAAGGGGAAGCGGGAGGGAAAAAATCCGACATGGTTTTGGAGCGAAACACCCGGAGTCGAAACACCCGGAGTGAAAATGGGGTGGTGGGGGGGGTTTCTCTCACCGACCAGCCCTTGCTTGTTTGCAATCGTCATCAAGTGGATGGTGTCCCGCGCGGCCTTGATGCACCGGACGATGATGATCTGCGTGTCGATCTCTGGCACGTCCTCGCGCCAGTCGCGGGCGCGGTCCTCGGTCGAGCCGTGCAGGCGGCGGCGCACCAGGGTAAAGATAAAGGGCCGTACCGTCATGTTAATGCACTGGTGAAAGTGGAGGAGCGTCGACACGCTCTCGCGCGTACAGGACAAGAGTTCGATCTTGAACTTAAGCTCGTGCGGCATGGCGTCCTCCCAGCGCTGTAGTCTCCCCATGAGCTCGAGCATGGCCTGGTGCAGCTGATGGGGCGACGCCGACGAAAGTCGCGGCGGGTAGATGCGCCTGGCGATGTCGCCCAGGATGCGCGAGAGCTCGGTGTAACAGGCCAGCGTTACGGCCGGGCAGTACTCGGGCTCGGACGGCAGGCGCGACGGCATGGCCACGCTGATGTCCTCGTCGCGGATCATGCCCGGGTTGCCCGACTTGACGGTCAGGATGAGGTCCATGCTGTAGACGCTCCACCAGACGCGGCGGCGGTACTCGAGCTCCTCCTCGAGCTCCTCCTCGGGCAGGGCGGCGTCGTCCAGCGCGGGCGAGTTCTCGTGCAGGCCGAGCGACATGGCCATGCGCACGGCCAGGCCAACGTAAGAGAAGGCGGCGGCCCGGTGGTTGAGGTTCTGCATGAAGTAGCCGACCAGGCAGAGGGTCTCAACGAACCGAATGGAGGCTTGCTCGTGGATCTCGGGCAGCAGCTGCAGGGCGGCAGCAAAATACTCGAGCCCGGGCAGGCCCACGCCGCCCACCTGCTTGTTGACGTAATAGAGCTCGCCGAAGGCCATGATCACCAGCAGCTTTGCGTGGGCCAGGCACGAGGCCGGGTTAGCCAGGTCGAGCCGGCTGCCGAAGTGCCCATCTAGTTGGCTGCTGCCGTAGACCTCATCCAGCAGCTGGTCGAAGCGCTTCGGATCGGCGAAGGCGAAGATGGTGCCAATGTAGGTGAATTGATCCTTAAAAAGGAGCAACGCCGCGTCCCTGCTGAGCGCCGGCGTGGAGGGGGCGACGGTCGTGCGGCTCGGCACGATGGGGGACAGGCTCGCCGTCGGCGGCGGCAGGTTGAGGGTGACTCCCGACGTAGCCGAGGTGCCGTGGAGGCGGCTGCCGCGCTGCGAGTCGGCTAGCAGCTGGAGCACGCAGTCGGCGCTGCTCTTCACCACTCTGTCGGTGCTGTCCGCGGCCGCTTGAGCTTCCATGGTCTTGGGTCAGTCCCGTGTCCCGAGTCCCAACTCCCGACTCCTGAGCGCCTATCTATCCACCGGGAAGGCGGAGCATCTTACCGTTTGAAAGGTGAGACCCTTGGCCTTGGCCCGACTGGCCGATGCGCAGCTGGTTGAAGTCAGTGCCAAGCGCGTGATTCTCGGGACGGGAGTCGGTTGACGGCGCCCGCCCCGTCGTCGGCCCGTCGCTCAGTGGGGAGGGGAAGGGGGGGTTAGAAGAAGGGGTGTTCCCTAGGTTCTGGCCATCGGGGACCCTGGAAGCCTCTGCATGTTCTGTTGCCTTGCGCGGCAAGTTGGTCCTCCCCGCGGTGAGGCCCCCGAAGGTCTCTTGATACTCTTTGACCATGTCCCGCCACTTGTCCCTCTCCTCGCTTACTGCGTTATACCGACTGTGCAGATAATGACAGAGATGTTAGCGTGCCGTGGCAACGATCAAACCCGCTTGACTGCAGCGGGTCCCGCAAACAGCGGACACTTACGCCCTCGGGACCTTTCCCATGTTGGTGCTCGTCTCCTTGCAGGGCGCTTTCGCTTTGCGACAACGAGCACATCCGGGGCCTTGACCTTTCCGGCAGCCCTTCTTGATGAGCCGGCATCGGTCGCACCTATTTGCCGACAGGCTCTTAGCATCACATTACCTGAGAAATGTACCTCGGTAGGTAGGTAAGGATGGACGAGACAGTTTGACTTACGCGGTTTGCCTGGCCGCCTTTGTTAAGCTTGGGCCGGCGTCTCCGTTGCCCGGCGGGCTTGCGGATGTTGGGTGCGACATGCTGCTCGCGCTTAGGGAAACGTGCTTCAGCTCCAGCAGGCGGCGGGGAGTTGGCCCAGAAGGCAAGCAAGCGCGGGCGGGTTAACGGGAACGGGATCGGGAACCCTGGGCGTGTTAGAGAGAATGGGCAAGGCGATGAGGGGCGGGGTCGCAAGCTGTGGGGCTGAAGGTGTGTGTGAATGTGGTGAAGTGATATGTCTCTGGCCAACTGTGGTTGGCCAGGGTTTTAAAAGCCTGCGCAACGCAGGCGCGTGTGTAGGTGCCTGAGTGTCTGAGGCAGCGGGCCGGGTGGACGCGCTTCTCTCGCAGGCAGCAGGAGGACGAGACGGCGTGGTGCTCAGCTCGTCAGCTCTCTTGGGTCGGGGCCATCGCCCGACCCTCCATCAGCCTCCATCAGGGATGGACCAATCGGCGCGGGGGCGAAGGAACCCGTGAGCCTTGGCGGTCGGGGAATCTTGCCGACCAGCGCTCTTCAATCTGCCTGGCCTGGCACAGCCTTCCTCCTCGCAGTCGGCTGGCATGGCCGCCAAACACGCTCGCGGCTCCGTCGCCGCCCCCCGCCCACTCAGGGCGGCCCAACCGCAGCGTGGGAATCGACACGAGCTCATGTTATATAGAGATATATATAGAGGTGCCGGCTGGTCTGGAGGTGCTTGCTTGGTCGCCCTCGCTTCACGGCTTCACTGCTTCACTGCTTCACTGCTTCACTGCTTCACTGCTTCACTGCTTCACTGCTTCACTGCCCATCCGATAATACCCATCTCGTTTCGATACCCCCATTCCCATCCATCCTCGGTGCAGGTCGCAGGCCCAGCCATGTCCGGACCTGCAGGCTCTCTGGGCATCCGCGTCTCGATCGACCGCGGCGGCACCTTCACCGACGTGCACGCCGCCATCCCAGGCCGCCCCGACATCGTCTTGAAACTGCTCTCGGTGGACCCCGCCAACTACCCCGATGCCCCCGCCGAGGGCATCCGCCGCGTGCTCGAGCTGGCCACGGGCGAGCCGCACCCCCGTGGCCGCAAGCTCGATGTTGGCCATCTCGCGAGTGTCCGCATGGGCACCACCGTGGCCACCAACGCGCTACTCGAACGCCGTGGCGCCCGCTCGGCCTTGCTGATTACCAAGGGGTTCAAGGACCTGCTGCGCATTGGAAACCAGTCGCGGCCCGACATCTTTGACCTGACCGCCAGCAGGCCGGGCGTGCTCTTTGAGCGCGTCGAGGAGGTGGAGGAGCGCGTCACCATGGAGGACTTTACCGAAGATCCGGCCGCGCACCGCACACCCGTGGATCATGAGTCGGGGGACGCGCGTCTCAAGACGGCCGTCACGGGCGAGACAATCCGTGTCCTCCGGGAACCCGACACAGATGCGGTGCGAAAGGTCCTCCAGAGCCTCTGGGACGATGGCTTCCGCTCCGTCGCCGTCGTTTTCCTGCACTCGTACGCCTACCCGCACCACGAAAACCTCGTCGGCAGCCTTGCCGCCGCCATGGGTTTTTCCGTCGCCGTCTCGTCCGCCATCCAGCCCATGATCGGGGCCGTCCCGCGAGGCATGTCGGCCACCGCCGACGCCTACCTGACCCCCGTGATCCGCGCCTACATTGACTCGTTCCTGGCTCACTTCTCGGGCGGCGGCTTTGGCTCTGGCTCCTCCGCCGCGAACGGCGAAGATGCCGCCGGGCCGCGCTGCGAGTTCATGCAGTCCGACGGCGGTCTGGTCGACCACCGCCGCTTCAGCGGCATACGCGCCATCCTCTCGGGTCCCGCCGGCGGCGTGGTCGGCTTTGCCCAGACGACGTGGGACGACGAGGAGAAGCGGCCCGTAATCGGCTTCGACATGGGCGGCACGTCGACCGACGTGTCGCGCTACGCCGGCGCCTACGAGCACGTCTTCGAGACGGCCATTGCCGGCGTGTCGATCCAGGCCCCGCAGATGGACGTCAAGACGGTCGCCGCCGGCGGCGGCTCCATCCTGGCCTGGCGCAACGGCCTCTTCTGCGTCGGGCCCGAGTCGGCCTCAGCCCACCCTGGCCCGGCCTGTTACCGCAAGGGCGGCCCGCTGACCACTACCGATGCGAACCTCTTCCTCGGCCGCCTGCTGCCCGAGTACTTCCCCAATATTTTCGGCCCAAACGAGGACGAGCCGCTGGACGGCGAGGTCGTGGCCAACAAGTTCGCCGAGCTCGCCAGGGCTATCAACAGAGACCAGGCCGCCAGCGGCGCTCCGGCCTTCACGCCCGAGGAAATCGCCCTGGGGTTCCTGTCCGTCGCCAACGAGGGCATGGCCCGCCCCGTCAGGGCCCTGACCGAGGCGCGCGGCCACGACACGTCGACGCACATGCTTGCCTCGTTCGGCGGCGCTGGCGGCCAGCACGCCTGCTCCGTCGCCGACGCGCTGGGCATCTCGGACATCGTCATCCACAGGTACTCGTCCATCCTCTCAGCCTACGGCATGTCGTTCGCCGACATCGTGCACGAGGTCCAGCGCCCGGCCGCCGTCGTCTACACGGTGGAAACGGCGGCCCAGATCCGGACGCAGCTGGAGGAGCTGGCTGGCGATGCCCACGCCGAGCTTGCGAAGCAGGGCTTTGCGCCTGAGCAGATCCAGCACGAGGCCTTCCTGAACATGCGGTACGTCGGCTCGAGCAGCAGCGTCATGGTGCGTAAGGGCGCCACCTGGGACTTCAAGGCCGAATTCGTCAGGGTGCACAAGTGCGAGTTCGGCTTCGACTTCCCGCACAAGGACGTCATCGTTGACGACCTGCGGGTGCGGGCCTTCGGGGTCTCGCGCACCCGCGTCGAGAAGAGCCCGGCGGCCCAGCTGCGAGATGTGCGCCATCTGGATGACGTGCCGCTGCCGGTTGCGACGGCCACGAACCGCGTCTACTTCGAGACGTCCGGCTGGCTGGCCACGCCCGTATACAAGCTCAAGGCCCTGGCTGTGGGCGTACGCGTGGCCGGGCCAGCCCTTCTCATCGACGATACCCAGACCATCGTCGTGGTTCCCGGCGCCGTCGCCAACATCCTCGAGAGCTGCGTCCTGATCAAGCTTGGCCGGGCTCAGATCTCCTCCGCCGGCAGCGCCTCCACGCCGGCAGCCACCACCACCACCACGACGGTGGACCTGGACTTCAGCCCCATCAAGCTCTCCATCTTTGGTCACCGCTTCATGTCCATCGCCGAGCAGATGGGCCGCACGCTACAGCGCACTGCCGTGTCCACAAACATTAAGGAGCGTCTCGACTTCTCGTGCGCCATCTTCAGCCCGGACGGCCGGCTCGTGGCCAACGCGCCTCACGTGCCCGTGCACCTAGGCTCGATGCAGTACGCTGTGCAGTACCAGCACCGGCTGTGGCAAGGGCGCCTCAGGGACGGCGACGTCTTGGTGTCCAACCACCCGTCGTGCGGCGGGACCCACCTGCCCGACATCACCGTCATCACGCCCGTGTTCCAGGGTGATGACATCGCTTTCTACGTCGCGTCGCGAGGCCACCACGCCGACATTGGCGGCATCCTCCCCGGGTCCATGCCGCCGACCTCGACGTACCTGTGGCAGGAAGGCGCCGCCATCGAGTCGATCAAGATCGTCAGCGAAGGCGTCTTCGACGAGACAACCATCCGGCGCGTCCTGCTTGAGGAGCCGGCCAAGTTCCCTGGCTCCTCCGGCACGCGCAAGCTGGCCGACAACATCTCGGACCTCAAGGCCCAGATTGCCGCCAACTTCAAGGGCATCGCGCTGATCAAAGCCCTGATTGCCGAGTTCTCCCTACCCGTCGTACACCAGTACATGTACGCCATCCAGGGCACCGCCGAGGCTGCCGTCCGCGCGCTGCTCAAGGAGACGCACGCCAAGTTTGGAGGCGTGCCACTCGAGGCCGTCGACTATATGGACGACGGGACGCCCATCCGTCTGCGCATCACCATCGACCCCGCCGACGGCTCGGCCGTGTTCAACTTTGCCGGAACAGGGCCCCAGGTGCTCGGCAATACGAACGCGCCTATCGCCATCACCCACTCGGCCATCATCTACTGCCTGCGCGCCCTCATCAAGTCCGACATTCCCCTCAACCAGGGCTGCCTCTCGCCGATCACCGTTGCCGTTCCGCCGGGCTGCATTCTCAACCCCGTGGCCGGGCTGGGCGTCGTCGGGGGCAACGTCATGACCTCGCAGCGCGTCACCGACGTCGTGCTGCGGGCCTTCAGGGCCGCCGCCGCCAGCCAGGGCTGCTGTAACAACCTGACGTTCGGGACGGGTGGGTACGATCCCATCACGGGCGAGCACCAAGACGGGTTCGGCTACTACGAGACCGTCGCCGGCGGCGCCGGCGCCGGGCCAGACTGGGAGGGCCAGGGGGGCACGCACACGCACATGACCAACACGCGCATCACCGACCTGGAGGTGTTTGAGAAGCGGTACCCCTGCATCCTCCGGACCTTTGCGTTCCGCGAGCGCTCGGGTGGCGAGGGCAGGCACCGCGGGGGGGACGGGACGGTCCGGGAGATCGAGTTCCGCGTGCCTGTCCAATGCTCCATCCTGTCGGAGCGACGCAGCCGGGGGCCGTACGGCATGGAGGGCGGGGAAGACGGCGCGAAGGGGGTGAACATGATCGTCAAGAAGGACCAGGCTACGGGCGAGGACGTGGTCATCAACCTCGGCGGCAAGGCCACGGTGAAGTTGGACGAAGGGGAGAGAATTGTCGTGAGGACGCCGGGGGGTGGCGGGTGGGGGCGACCTGGAGATAAATGCCAGTAACCCAACCAAGGTTGTGAAATATTTTCTTTTTTTGGTTGCATAACCTGGAAATCGCATCATCATAGTCTTCCCCAGGCTCGACATGCTTGTCTCCAGTTCGAAAGACCTCATACCTTTAGGTAGGCAGCTTTCTTGTTTCGTGTTGCAATCCGACACCTTACTTGGCTTGCTTGTGGAACGCGCACAATGTCGGGATTCGAGGTCGCAGGCGTTGTGCTAGGAGCATTCCCTCTCGCACTGTCCGCGTTCGAGAAATACCGCGAGATCGCGATACAGCTTGGTCTCTGGGGCAAAATCCGTTTAGAATACAAGAAATGGTGGGATGATTTGGACTTCCACTAGCTTTTGTTCACGAGACAGTTGAAGCAACTGCTTCTACCTCTTGTAGCGGACGACGACAAGATTCGGGAGCTCCTCTCTTCACCTGGAGGTGATAGTTGGAAGCACCAGTCCATCTCCAATTTGCTTGAAGGAGCGTCTCGGGGACTCACACCAGCTGTACCTCCAGTACATCAATGGAATTGAAAGAGTGATGGGCAAAATTAACCAGGAGCTTTCTATCAATTCGAGGCTCGTCCAGGAACAAATCCTTGTTGGCGTGCGTTTCATCGAGGCAATATTTGGGCAGCTGAAGGAGATCGTGCTGTGACGGCGCCCGGATTCTTGACTTACAAGAACGCTTTCAAGGTTATCGCTTGGTGGCACGTGCACCACCTTGGCCATGCGCGCAAGAGTAATTCCGTACAGATTAAATTATTCCCCACGCCCATGGCCACCATGATTGAACTCTGACTCTGAGCTCCCCCTCTGAGTCCGGTCAATGGCTGAAGGTGAGCCGGCAATGCGGCCGGCAAAGAACCTGGATCCCATGCATCTTGTCTTTGTGGCGTTTGAGAATTCAGGCCGCAATGATCAGCCATTGGCCTCGAAGACTCACGCTGCATAATCTTACTGTCACACTGCAGGGAGCTTCGTAGTGGTGGAATTCTGAGTGATAAAGTGCCATATTCTTTACAAAGGAGAGCTGCTCTCTGGAGCTAGTAAATATACAAAAGAAAACCCCCTCTACCTGCATACCAAGCTTCTTGGATTCCCCACCAAGCTCTCACGTACCTATCACGCTAATGAGAGCTTACTAAAGTATAGTTTAGCTACAACATAAACCCTAGTTGGGCTACACGCGCGGCTCAACTATAGATATCGCCAGCTTCAAATCGTAGTATTGAGGCCGATCGTTGGTGGTTCATAGTCTAGTCGCCTATACCTAGGAGATGTTTTAGGAGCTAATTCTAACCAATCAGAAGCTAGGATTCTAGGGTTCCTAGCTCCTAGTATTTCTACTACCTTCGTGGCTAGTTGTACGACCAACTTTCCAACCTACAATATCACTACTACCAACAACAACAATAATAATAACAATAAAATGCCCTTCCTTGCTAATATCGAGATATCGAGCTCTCTATCGCCGTCCCTAGCTCCTAAGCTCCTACTAGCCTCCCCCTTGCTATAGTAGTAGTAGTAGTAGCAGCTATAGGCCTCGCCTACTCCCGTTTTGCTGTCGCCTAGTAGCCCCTCCCCTTGTTCTACGCCTATATAAGTGTTCTAACTATTTCTATACCTTTGTGAACTTTTAGGGTTACTTCTCCTACTTAAGGGCTATATTAATAGTCCTATAGCGAAGATAAATATCTGAAAGCTAGCAAGTATATAGTACTCTATATACGTTATATACATTTAGCTCTCGCTAGCTATACCTCTAGTATATATTTCGACTATTTAGGCCCTTATAGCTAGTATTGCTAGGCTTGCTCCTAGTACAACTATAGCTATATCCCTCTATAAGCTCTTATTTTGTAGCTCTTATACCTTTGTAAGTAGTTAATTAACTTTAGAGTAGCCTAGAAGCTGCTATCCCCCTTGCTATTGTCTAGAAGGAGCTCCTTTTAAAGGAGAACCTAGTAGGTCCTTTACCCCCCTTTTTCCTAGCTCTTAGACTAATATTTCCTAGCTCTCTAGCCTACTAAAGCTCTATATAAGATATATAAAGCGCTATATTTACTACTTGAGGAGTAGTAGAAGGAGGAGGAGGATATAGAGATAGAGGAGGAGGAGGCTAAATAGGAGTAGGAGAGGGAGGAGGAGGAGCTAGGCCTATACTTTAAGGTAGTTAGGGAGCTTGTGATTGCACTTTAGTATAAGCTTACCTATAGCTATAGTTGAGGCCTAGTTTTCTATTTTTTTTTTTCAATTTTCTTAAGATACTTGTACCTAGGAGCTCCATCTAGTATTTAGGAGCTTAGCTCCCTTTAATCAATTGCTTTTACCTCCTATATTTTTAGTATTAACTATCTATTAAATACTCTAAAGGTTTAGAAGAGCTTTAAAGTATTTAAACTTTTACTTCGAGAGCTACTTAGTTAATCTATTAACTAGTATTTACCTTATTAGTAGGTAAACTACTTTGAAAGCTCCCTTTATATACTTCTAGTGAAGCTATATATTATAGATATTAATATACTAAAGCCTAGTATTTATATACTCCCCTTCTACTATAACTAGTTGAATCGTTTATTAATTATTGTAGAAGATGGTCTATAGCTTTAAAAGCTCGAAAGCAAGATCTTAGAATAGTCTCTAGAATACTATTATCTTTTTTCTAGTATTTGCAAGAGCTAGGAGCTTAGCTTTAATAGATAATATAGTTATAGTGGCCTAGTGTATAGCCTTCTATATAACAGCTCCTTTAAATAATAAGATAATATATCCCTAAGATAACTAGTAGATATTGGTATTGTTAGTAAAGGAAGAGTCTAATATAATAGCTAAGAGCTATATAACAAGCTCTCCTCTATATTAAATTCCTAGAAATCTTGTATTATAAAGGTATTAAATCACCTACTTTATACCTAATAGGTATTCAAGAGCTAGGTTTATAAGGAATTAAGAGAGCTTTATAGTAGTAAATACTATATCTAGTCTAATTATAATAGTATAATAGAGAATCGATTTTACAAGCTCCTAGAACTCCTTAATCTCTAGCTTATTTACCTATCTACTAAACTTCTTAAGCTCTTTACTTCTAAGGAGTACTAAAGGGAAGCTCCCTTCTATAAGACTATACTATTTAGCAATCTTTTCAATATACTAGTTATAAGTAAGCTAAACCTTTCAAGCTCTCTAGTCTCTAACTACTCTAATTCCAAGGAACTAAACAATATTACCCTATTTATAGACCTTATAGACCTTTTTAATTCCCTATATTACAAGCTCTATAGCTTTCAAGTTATTCTTATAGCATAGGACTAGGATATTATCGATATAGAAGACAACGATTATATACTTATCTTTACTTATAAAGAGGTAGGGTTCTTTACTAGATAGCTCTATTTCTAATCTCCTAAAAGTCTCTATAAAGTGATAGTACTATAAGAGTAGTAAGTCTTTTAAACTATATAAAGCTCTTTTAAACTTTATATACTTTCCTAGCTTCTTAAATCTATCTAGGAGCTTATAAAAGACTAGCTCTTTATCCTCTCTTTTAATATTAAAGAAGGCTTATACTATATTAAACTACTTAACTTCTAAATCAAAGTAAGCTATTAAAGCTATTATAAGCTAGAATAACTATACTATAAGTATTGCTATATAGGTGCTCTCTAAAGAGTTGATATCTTATATATCTCCTTGTATATAAATATATACCTTATACTTATTAAAGTAGCTATCTTAGTTAAATTTGTAGGTGAATACCTATTTTAGAGGTAATAGGCGCTTGATAGCCTACTTTTATAGGATTTCCTCCTACATTTACCTACTTATAAGCTTCTAAATTTCTTTATAGGTAGCTATTCTAAACTCTTCTCCTTTTAGATAGTTATAGAGGTCTTTCTACCTACTTAGAACTTTAATAAGGTCTTCTACCTACTAGGGAGCTTGTTGATATATTGTAGTAGCTACTACTATATATAATATTTAGTATTAGTCTCTATTTAAGAGCTCTTCCTATTAATTAGGTAAGAAAGTCTTATAAAAGAGGTACTATATCTAGCTCTCTAGATTAATCTTTAGCTAGGTAGTTTAAATATACTTTAAGTTTAGTTTCTAAACTCTCTTATTTCTTCTGATTAGAAGGCTATAGTCAATCCTTGACCTTCTTTATAGTAGAGAGCTCGATCCTAGTTGCTCTAGCTACTCTAGTAGCTCTATAGTACTCTTAGGTATAGAGTCTAGGGTAGCTAGCTCCTCTTTATAGAGTTTAATCTTATCTCTTGCTTCGCTATTACTATCTAGCTTACTTAAGGCTATTTACTAGAGCTCTCTATACTCTAGCCCCCTACTCCTTTCCTTAGGAGTATCCCTATCTCCTACCCTTATAGAGCTCTCTAGTAGGAGATCTAGTTCTAGGGACTATTCAAGGGTTAAGAGTCTACTATATACTTCTTCTAAGATATTCCTATAGTCTTTAGAAGCTTCTAGTTATAGTCCTACCCTTAAGTTTTAACTTAGTTGCTCCTAGGAGCTAGGCTCTAGCTCTTAAGCTAGTAATAGCTATACTACTATAATAGAATCTTTAATAGGTTTATTGTTTACTAGAGCTTATAATATTTATAAAGCTCTTAGCTCTAGACTAGTATCCTAGTTCTTATTATCCTATTTAAGGAGGTCTACCTCTTTACTTATAATTATATAAAGTAGATTCTCTAGCTCCTTATTAATATAATAGAATATCTCCTTATTAAAGGAGATATTATAAGTAATAATAACCCTTATAAGCTTAGGAATCTATATATAGAAGATATTAGAACCTTTATAGCTAATAAGATACTTAATATAAGCTTATAGATAAACTTTATATCCTTTATAGTCTTTCCCCCCTTCTTTATCCTTCTTAAGTATATAAGCTCTATAGCTATATATAAAGATATTACTCTAGTCAAGGTATAAATTAGTAGTTAGAGAGCTTATATAGTTCAGCTCCTAGAAGTAGAAGTACTATAAGAACTAGGTTAGGAGTACTTTGTTTAAGCTCTTAAACTAATATCTCTAGCTTAGGCTAAGGTTGATTAAATAGGCTATAGCTCTAGTAGTCTTATACTATAGCTCTCTTAGTAGATTTGCTATAAGTTCTATTATAAGTAAGCGCTTTGTTATCTCTTACCTAGCTCTTTTAATTGCTCTATTAGATTTATAAATGTTGGAGAGTATAGGTTCGATTTCGATATCTAGCTTATAAGCCTACTATTAGTACTCTATTTACTTTCTAATTCTAATCGTTCCTAGCTCTCTATCTTATTAGAATTTGTAGATTAGAAGCCTATATTACTACCTTACCTAGCTCTTAAAATACTAGAGCTAGGTGAAAAGCTCTATACCTATCTTATTAAGGAGGGGGAAAGGCTATAGCTTTCTACTATACTT
Source organism: Chaetomiaceae sp. PYS4301M (assembly GCA_023628425.1). Lineage (NCBI taxonomy): Eukaryota > Fungi > Ascomycota > Sordariomycetes > Sordariales > Chaetomiaceae > Chaetomiaceae sp. PYS4301M. Next base: position 21,754 of record JAMAKR010000083.1, read on the forward strand.
GTCCTTAATTATAAACAAGTAAATAGAACTATCAAGAGCTAGAGGGTACTTGAATAAATCCTAATAAACCCTCTAGAATAGCTATATTAAGTAGTTTTCTAATATAGTCCTCGAGACTATTTAAGAAGTATATACTCGAGTATAGCTCTTGCATTTAACCTACACTATCCTACTAATCTTGACGTTCTATATACTATAGACAAGGTAATAGAGAGCTTCTAAACTAAGATAGCTAGCTTTTAAATACTAGAGCTCTTTAATATCTTCTTTTAGGTGCTTTACAACCTTGCTTCTTAACTACTATAGATAACCTAATACTTCTTTTATTGTTGCTTCAAATATTACAATACCTATAAGGCTTACTAGGACCTAGGGGTAGGTAGAAAGAGGCTTATATTTAAGAAAAGCAAGGTTATAGTAGCTCTTAAGCTATATAAGCTTAATACTAGTTAGAAGCTCTTTTCTATACTATAGAGAGTAGTCGAGCCTATAATACTAGATATTAGAGTAGTAAAGTAGAGCTTTAGAGACGATATTGATATAGAATCCTTTAATAACTACTATATCCTCTAGAATTAGGTCCTCTATTTAAAAGCTATATACACTATCTAGAACATTCTTAATAACCCTTTTACCTTTCTCCTTAACTAGAAAGCTTGCTATATTAGCAAATACCTCCTCTCCCCTACTTATAAGCTTGAAAGAGTCCTTTACTAGGAGCTCCTTGTTATTAACTAAGTAGACTATACTATAGTTATTAATTAGAGTACTATTTAAAAGTAGGTACCTAGCTACTTTATAGTAGCTAGAATTAATAGAGTAGACTATTACCTATATACCTAGCTTTCCTATAATAGTTAGGTCCATTATACTTATATTAATTAAACCTAGGTAGGAAGGGGAGCTATTTAGTTTACTCTTTTAAACTTAACTACTAGTCTAAGCTCTATACTTCTCTTATAGAGAGCTCTATAGTTTATTAAACTTAATATTATTCAACTACTCTTAGATTTCTTAGTACTTCCTTTCCCTAGCTCTTATATATTTAGAGCCTTTATTAGTCTAGGCTTTCTTAAATATATTATACTTAATAGCCTTCTAAAGGTATTGCTAGTAGTTACCTAGTCTATAGGAGCAAGGGTTGCCCTTACTATAAGCTTCCTATTAATTAGATCCTTTAGCTTTTAGAGCTCCTTCGATATTGTTAACCTTTAAGCCTTTATCTAGTTTAGTAGTTTAGAGGTTTATATTCGTGAAAATCACTAAAGCTAAAGTCCTCTCCCTACTCTTATTTTCTTAGATAAGAAGGCTAAGCTAATAGTAATACTTAAAGAAAGTAGGTAGCTCCCCCCTATACCTTACCTCCCTAAGAGCTTTATAATAGATAATATCCTAGAGCTATTATCTTACTTAGTTAGGGGTAATCCTCTCTATAACTATATTAAAGAGCTCCTTATAGCTATAAATACTCTTAAGCTCTAGAATTTTAAAAGAGCTTATCTTAAAGAATATAATCTTCTACCTCTAGTACTAGGCTTCTATATTAATCCCCTATTTAATAGTTTACTAGAGTATAGCTTAGTATTCATTAGTAGCTATAAGCTTCTCTATAGTATCGCTAGATATAATTATAAGTTTAAAGTATTAGAAGAGCTCCCTAGGCTCTATTTTATTGTCCTAGAGTATCTAATACCTAGTAGCATTAAGGAGATCTAGAGTTATAGAGCTATCTATCTAGCTTGTAATTATTATATAGTAGCTCCTCCCTTTCTCCTATAGGGAGAGCTAGGTATAGTAGTTAGCTTATAGGCGCCGCTCCTCTATTAGGATATTGCTTTTAATAACTAGGACCTTTATTAACTAGTATCTCTCCTAGCGCTATTTAGTAGGGAGAGCCTCCTATATAGCTATAAGAGCCTTGAAATTGTGTTTATTCTTTTCTCTAGCTACTCTCTCGGCTATTTTACGTTCTAGGAGCTCTAGCTCCCTAGGTTCTTACACTTAGTTCGAGGGGTTGATATACTTCTAGATATTCTATTCAGTTACCTTGCTCTTAAAGGCTATAAACTATTTAATCTAGTTAGTTCGGTCCTCGAGGATAACCTCTAGCGAGGGCTTAGTTGTGACTATAACGACGATGCTAGGCTCTAGAGCCTATAAACAATAGTAGATGAAAAGAAAGAAGAGAAGAGTGAAGCTCCTAAATAGTATCTTAGTAGCTATATACAAGCAATCAGAGCGCTAGGTTTATAACTATCACACTATAGGGAGCTTCGTAGTAGTGGAATTCTAAGTAATAAAGTACTATATTCTTTATAAAGGAGAGCTGCTCTCTAGAGCTAGTAAATATATAAAAGAAAACCCCCTCTACCTATATACCAAGCTCTCATATACCTATTACGCTAATAAGAGCTTACTAAAGTATAGTTTAGCTACAACACTTATATTCTAGCTCAAATATAGGACCAATCGGCAAACTTAGCAACACCGAGTATCGAAATGCTTTATAACTTTAATACTAATATAAAGTAAACCTAACTCGATTCCCTAGTGTTTGCCTATAGTTATTACCTTTGTTATTCTCACTAATCTTATATACTATTTATCCTGCAATATCTCGAAAAAACCAACCCAAGCTAGTTCACAGCTTCGCCATAGTACCCAATAGTAGGAAGCTCAACTACTACACCGTTGGTGTAGGGCCAAACCTCCTTGTAATCCACAGCTCGGCCACCTACGCACTTCACTACAAGGAACTCGCTATTGCTCTAAGCCTATACTACACTGTTCACCTCGTATCTCGCTGCGGGTGCAGCCTCTCTAGCCTATATCCCTCGCTAGTATTAGACCTCCAACCACATTGCGATCCCAATCTCCACACCCCTCTCTAAATCGGCCCTACACTATACCCCCGGACCTACAACCTAGCATTCACCTCTACTATCCTAGCTACTAACGTCTCCAATATCTAAACCCTCATCGACGCTACCTAGGTAGAATACCTCCTAGGCATCTCCTCTAGTATACTCGTTGTACTCTAGTTCCTCCTACAACACTACTACTAGTAGTAGGAAACCAAAACTACACCCTTACCTACACTACTGCCACAACTATCCACCCTCTGTAAAATAACCCTAATAGAACCCTCTATCTTCTTTACTAACTACTTAACAACCTGCTAGCTTACTAAACTCCCCTACTTCGAGCGTAAGTTCGTCGCTAGCAATATAGCTAGCGTAGCTATTATAGCTATATATCTAGTTGGGCTAGGGCTAGTATAGATTCTATAGTAGGTAATGGGCGCGTTCGCGGGGATGATGATATATAGCTAGGAGTAGGCTATCGCGAAGTAGCGAGATAAGGGGGGGTAGGACTATAAAGTATATACAATAGCTAGGCTAATAGGGTTGTTAAGGTATAACTTTACTATTGTGGAGGGGGTAGTTGGTATAGTGGAGTGGTTTAGGGGTTTGGTTGGTAAGAGTGGTAAGGGTATTCGGGTGATATTGCTTTCTAGGGGGAGGAGTCTAGGTTAGATTAGTAAGGGGATGGACACGCTAATAAAGGTGATTCTAGGGGTTAAGATGGTTGTAGTAGAGGATGTTGGGTATAAGTTGCTATATAATACTAAGATAAGGGGGTAGCCTTCTAAAGTAGTATCTACACTTCGTAAGTTTTTTTAGTAAAGGATATGGTAGTACTCATTAAGTAAGGGGGTTTGTATTTGTATTATTGAGTATTGCTTTCCCAAGTCTACTTAAGAAGATGTTTTCTAGTGTTGTGGCTAGCTAAGTCAGCTCGACGTAGTAGGTAGAAGCTAGGTCTTAGAACTAGCGGCGCTAGCTACTAAATAAGAAGCTATAAGCGAGATTATAATACTTTAAATCGAGAACTTGCTATTATAGCTACTGAATTTAGTAGGGTAATACCGCTATTTTTAAGTGGATCGTACAAAGGGCTATTGGAGGCTTGGTTTCCTTGGTATTACGTGGGGCTTGGTTAGGGTGTAGCGACTCTCTATATACAAGGCTTTACCAACTTTCTATCGACGACTTATCCTAAATGCTAGTTTGTATCAACGGTTTATTTACCTTCTTGCTAAACTTGTTCCTCTAGTTCTAGGTATTTCGAAGAAGAAGGTGAAAAAAGAAGGACAAAAAACAAGCTAATATAGGGGGTTTCCCTTACTACCTTACCTACTAATATAGAATATAGGGCTTCAGGCTTCAGACCCTACAATAAGAGTCCTACCCAAAGCAGGATTCCCTACCCAAGTGACCCAACCTAGATCATAGGCCAATATTTATATAACTATATATCATACTATAGGGAGCTTCTTAGTAGTGGAAAATAAGGGGATAAAGTGCTATATTCTTATAAACGAGAGCTGCTCTCTAGAGCTAGTAAATATATAAAAGAAAGACCTCTTTACTATATACCAAGCTATTATATAATCTTCAAGCTAGTGGGAGCTTAGTAAAGTATGGTTTAGCTGTAATATACCCCCTAGTTAGACTATATGTAGCTTAACTATAGATATCGCTAGCTTAAAGCCTTAATATTAAGCTAGTTGATAGTAGTTTGTAGTTTAGTTGCCTATACTTAGAAGATATTCTAGGAGCCTATTCTAACTAATTAGAGGCTAGGATTTTGGAATTCTAGGCTCCTAGTATTTCTACTACCTTCCTTATAGCTAGTTACGTGACCAACCTTCCAACCTATAACACCACCACTATCAATAACAACAATAATAATAACAACAATAACAACAATATACCCTTCCTTATTGACATTGAGATGTTAGGCTCTATATTGCTATCCCTAGCTCCTAAGCTCCTACTAGCTACTCCTTTACTATAGTAGTAGTAGCAACTATAGGCTTCGCCTACTCCTATTTCATTATCGTCTAGTAGCCCCTCCCCTTGTTCTATACTTATATAAGTGTTCTAACTATTTCTATACCCTTGTAAATAGTTTTAGGGTCGCTTCTCCTACTTAAGAGCTACATTAATAGTCCTATAGTAAAGATAAATATCTAAAAGCTAGTGAGTATATAACGCCCTATATATATTATATATATTTAGCTCTTACTAACTATACCTCTAGTGTATATTTCAACTATTTAGGCTCTTATAGCTAGCATTACTAGGCTTGCTCTTAGTATAACTATAGCTATATCCCTCTATAAACTTTCATTTCGTAGCTCTTATACCTTTATAAGTAGTTAATTAACCTTAGAGTAGTCTAGAAGCTGCTATCCTCCTTACTACTATCTAGAAGGAGCTCCTTCTAAGAGAGAACTTAGTAGGCTCTTTATCCCCTTTTCTAGCTTTTAGACTAATATTCTCTAGCTCTCTAGTCTATTAAAGCTCTATATAAGGTATATAAAGTGCTATACTCGCTACTTGAGGAGTAGTAGGAGGAGGAGGATATAGAGATAGAGGAGGAGGAGTCTAAGTAGAAGTAGGAGAAGGAGGAGGAGGAGCTAGGCCTATACTTTGAGATAGTTGAGAAGCTTGTGATTGCATTCTAGCGCGAGCTTAACTATAGCTATAGTTGAGTTTACTAGCGCCTAGTTTTCTAGTTTTTTTTTTTCAATTTTCTTAAGATACCTATACTTAGGAGCTCTATCTAGTATTTAGGAGCTTAGCTCCTTCAATTAAATGCTTTAGCCCCTTATATTTTTAGTGTTAACTATATATTAAGTAATTTAAAGGTTTAGAAAAGTTCTAAAGTATTTGTTATAGTATAGTATAAGGGAGAAGAGGTTGGGCTTGGTAAGTGTTGTATTAATAAAAAGGATAATAAAAGTGAAGAAGGAAAGGAAGAGAGAGAGAGAGAGCTTCAAGGGACGGGGGACTTAAGGTCCTCTTCTAAGCTCCTCTCCTAGGTGCTATATACAAATAGAGCCTATAGTAACGTTCTATTCCTTTCCAACCTCTTCTACTCTATTCTATAACTCCTAGGTCCTCTCCTTGGTTCCTTGTAGGTGCCCTCCTATAATGATCCTACTATTGTGTTCTTAGTAGCTGGATTAGTGCCTACGTTTAGCTGGGTACTAATCTATTGGGAGTTTGTAGGCTAGTGAGCCTATAGCTTGGTAGATTCTAGGTAGGTGAATAGGAGGGTGTAGGGCTATTGCGCCTATAGCTTGTAGAGAGCTGTTTGGTGGCTCTATAGTAGTGGTAGCTTGTAGTTGTGCTATAGGGGGTTGTAGTAGCTATAGTAGGTGACATTAGGCTATATATAGCTCTATATATAGCTCTACAAGAGCAATATTAGGTTATTCTAACCACCTAGAATATGCCTACGACAGTGGCTAGTAGGGGCTAACGAAGGTCTATAGCGCTATATCATTATATTACCCCCCTCTAAGGGAAGCCGAGTCCTTAAGGCTTACATCGTCTTTAGGAGGGTATAGGTTCAGGCTTTAGAGTATCCTTAGGGAGGTTATCTTCTAGGATATCTTCTTCTAGGAGATCTTCCTTGTAGTTCCTAATCTATTGGGCAAACCTCTTTAGGGGTCTAGAGGCTTAGGGGTGCTTTTTGTAGAAGGACTTGATCTTGTAGAGGGCGTTCTTAAAGTTCTATACTAGGTACTAGATAGGGTCCTTGTCAGCTCCTTCCTAGTGGATGTAGTACTCTAGCCTACCCTAGGTGAGGTGCGAGGCTAAGATCTCCTAGACTATATATTCTAGCTCTCTATCAACCTCGATAGGGGGTTCAAGCTAGGGTACCTATCTAAGTAGAGGGTTAGTTGGGGCATTATATAGGCAGTCTATAGTGAATATTAGATAGATGTTCTAGGTCTTAGGAAGCTCTAGTAGGTAGGAGTTCCCCTTAACCTCCTTGATCTTCTAGAGACTATTTATTAGGTTATCTAGCTTATTGGAGGGCTAGTTAGTCTACTACTTACTTTTAATAAATATAACTATCTTATCCTTCTTAAAGGTAGCAAGGTAGTAGTACTTATCGGCTTACTTCTTCTAGGCCTACTAGGTATACTAGATATAGTCTTTAGTAAATTGGAGAGCTTCGTCGATATATCTAGCGAAGCCCTAAACCTTAGTTTAGTTAAGCTCCTCTTAGGGGGTAGCGAACTCCTAGGTCCTCTCTTCCTAGTTGTAGAATATCCTAGGGTAGTAGCTAGTTTCGACCTTAAAGGGAGATAGACTTGTAGATTTGTAGGGAAGGATAGCCTAGGCGAAGTCTATAGTAGGGAGCAGCTCTAACTAGTTATTCTAATAGTGGTTAACGAAGGGGTAGAGCCTCTAGTCTAGGTACTAGTTTATAATTTCAGTCTAGCTATTGGTCTAGGGGTGCTCTATAGTAGCTAGGTAGATCTTGATTCTAAGTAGTTTATAGAACTTGTCCTAGAAGTTGGAGATAAACTAGGGGCTATAGTCCAAGGTTATAGTCTTAGAGGCGTTGTAGGTCCTCTAGATATACTAGTAGTAGAGGTAGGCTATTTCCTTAGTAGTAGTGGTCTAGTAGTAGGGCAGGGAATAGGCTTGCTTCCCTAGGTAGTCTACTATAACGAAGACCTAGTTATAGCCTTCCTTGTCCTTAGGTATAGTATAGAAGTCTATAGTAATATGCTACTAGGGGTAGGCTAGGATTTCTAGGGGCTTAAGGAGCTTTAGGGGCCTATCCTAGGGTATATAGGAGCAGTAGTATATCAAGTAGTTATATATATATCAATCAATATTACCTATTATCTCTAGCTAATAGTACTAGTACCTAACTAGCTTCTTTATCTTGTTCTATCTAGGGTAAATAGTAGCTAGCTAGTTGTAGAACTTAGCTAGTAGATAGGTATAGAGATCTTCCTCTAGGGGGACTACTAGGTAGCCTACCTTAAGGAGGAGTCTATCTTCCTAGAGCTACTAGTTAGTCTAGTCCACTATAGCAAGCTCCTAGAAGCTAGAGAGGGTGTCCGATTTATAGTTGGCGGCTAGGATCCTATTAGTAAGCTCGAAACCCTATAGTAGGCTAGATATAGCAATCTAATAGAGGTTGCAAGTAGCTACATCGATAGCTTTAGGGTCTTTAGGGTCTAGCCTAGTAGGGATCTACTATTGGACCTAGTTGTCTAGCCTTTCTAGAAGTAGTAGGGTAAGGGTTTGATATATCTCTTGGATAGCCTTTTAGGTTGCGAGGGTCTTGGTCTTATATAAGAGGGTATTAGCTATAGTATTAAGCTTTCTAGGGTAGTACTAGATAACGAAGTTCAAAGGTAAGAGGAATTTGGCCTACCTAGCCTACTAGGTGTTAAGCAGCCTCTTTGTTATAAAGTACTATAGGGTGTAGTAGTCTAAGAGTACTTTAAAGGGCTATATCACTTCTAGTAGCAGGGGGTACTATTCTTTGTAGGCTCGAACTATTGTAAGGAGCTCCTTGTTGTAGATAGGGTAGTTACCTTTATGTGACGAAACGTCCGGTCTGACCACTCTGAAAGGGTTCAGTCCACAAGGAGGTAAGCTTGACAGGTCAAACAATGTTTCGGTAGAGCCAAAAGGTCTACAACAAGTTCAAGTGCAACTAGTCTCAAAAGTACGATCAATACTATAATCTAATTGCTTTACTAAGGAAGCTCCAAGCTCCCTCATCAACGAGTGACTAACTAGCTAGCTTATATATATAATGATTCCTTTGCCCAAGTGCCCTTTGTTTGGTATATACTTCGCGCTCACTAGTAAGCCTAGTAAGTACGCTCACCTAGCTCACTAACTGATCTAGGTAATCTTTATTTGTAGCTCGCCTAGCTCACCAACTGCTCTTGGTAAGCTACCTATATAGCCTGCTAATCTCTTAATCTATTCTAATTAGCTAGCCCTACACCTCCTACACCCTACTAGGCCTGCTTTTATAGTTGGTTTATAATATAATGCCCCCTCTCGACGTCTTTTGTCCTAAAAGACCTAAGCGCCTTATCTCAAGTAGCCCTACTACCCCTTCTATACTTGTAGGTATCCTTCTTCCTCTTTCCTATACTTTTTCCTTTGCTTGGTTATTGACAATGTTGAATCGTATAGCGAAACGCTCCTACAATACGACCTGTGAGCGAAAAGTTCTCTCTAAAGCGTTCGATCGCAATGGTTTTGAAGTTATACCTTACACCTACTACTAGGCTGCGAAGCCTAAGAAGCGCTATGTCATAAAGGAGGGTTCTTCTCGTTGCCTTGCCTATATTCATGCTGGCAAGCTATGTAGTAGTACCTGCGTAGTGGATGCTCGTAAGCATTGTGCTATCTATTTTTTTTTTTTTTTCCATTGGTTATAGTTACTAATAAGTGTAGTATCTACTAATCTAGTAGAACAACGAAAGATGGATAATGCAATTACTTCTACTGAGGACCTACTTGTAGAAACTTTAAGTCGCTTGTCCTATTTATACAAGCAACGCTAGTTAATATAAGAATAGGGTACTAAGTTGTTTCAATATAGGATAGCGTTGCTAGACGAGGAGGATAGGGTAGGTGCATCGATATTGGAGGAGCAAGACCTAGTTAGCTAGGTATAGTTGTTAGGTACCTTTAGGGTGATTGACTAGGAGGTACTAGGCCTCTAGGACCCTATTATACCTTCCTTCCCCTTATCTTCCTACAACTCGCCAGCTGTTCTAGCTTCTTTGGTCGATCTAAGTTCCTCAAGTGGAAATCCTACACCTTCTCTAGGTAGTAGAGGTTTGTAGCTAGCTACTATAAATTATCTTCTAGCTTGAAATCTAGCTATTTTACGAAGTATTGTAGCTGCCCTTTTATAATATATAAATCTAGAATTTCTTCAATATCCTATTCTTCTTCTTTATCTTCTACTTCTACGTTGGTAGCAAGCTATATGTTTTTTAGTACTAGTTCTAGAAGTGAAATATAAAAAACATATATCCTTAGCCTCATTGTAGCTAGTAGTGAAAGTCGATAGTTGTTATCTAAAATCTACTTATCGACCTTGAATAGTCTAATCTTCTTGAAGTCTAGCTTCTTGCTTGGTCGTTTCGTATGAAGATTTCATAAAATAAGGTAGACCTTGTCTCCCCTCTCTAGGCAAGGACCCTCAAGCCTATACTTATTGTAGTACTCCTTCATCTAAGTCCTAATAAACTCAAGTTCCTACCTTAGTATCGTATAAAGTGTATATATCTAGTCTACTTTAACAGCTACCTTAGGGACTTCAACGTCTAGTCCCTAGTATAAGTCTACCTCGAATCTATAGTTTACAAAGAACAATGTAACTTTCGTAGTTTCTATAGGTGCTATATTATATATAAGTTGTACTATAGGTAACAACGCTACCTAGTTGTCCTATTGGAAATTGATATAGGACTAAAGGTATTGTTCTACAATCTAGTTAAATCGTTCTATCTATCTATCTATCTATAGGTAATAAGCTATCAAGAGCTTGCTATTGATACCTAGGTACATCATCAACACCTACTAGAACCTTGATACAAACTTAGTATCTCTATCTATAATCTATTCCTTTAGCTATATATATACTAATGTAATGTACTTAAAGACTATATCTACAAGTTGTTCCACTATCTAACTCTCCTTATATAAAAGGAAGTAGCTCTATTTAGTTAGCCTATTAACTATAATAAGGATACTATTGTATTCTATCCCTATTGCTATATCTTTAGATAGTAGTAGCTTAGTAATAAAGTCCATTGTTACCAAGCTCTATAGTTATTCTATAACTAGAAGTGGTTACAAGAGTCTATAGGGTTTGTACTATACTAGCTTGCTCTTGCTATATATATTGCATTTTACAAGAACCTCCTCAACCTTCTTCCTAAGTCCTAGGAAGTTGTAGTACCACCTAATCTATATAATAGTCTTTATAATTCCTATATATCCTCCAAGTCTCAACTTGTAGATTTTCCCGATAAACGCTTCTCATTCGATTAGGCGTATATAGCGTTTATCCCTATACCATACCTTGTACTTGTCGCTTAATTGTCAAAGTTCAACGCCCTTTTCCCATTCGTCGGCCATAGGGTCCTATACCTATACCACAAATCCATCGTCGAATCTTATCTCTTAGTAGACTATATCACAGTCTATAGCTAGCTATAGTAGATGCTATAGTAACCTATCCTACTACTTGTACAATAGTAGTGCCGATATTTCCACACTATTATATATATAATCTAGTCTCCTACTTAAAGTATCCACCCTTGTATTTTCTAAGCCTTTCTTATAGTAGATGACAAAGTTGTATACTAATAGCTCTTTATACTATTAGGTTTATCGCTAGTTGAGTTTCTTTATACTAGTGAAGTACTACAAGTTCTTATAGTCTATATAAACCTAAACTTCATACATTGTACTACTAAGATATAGTTCCTATTCTTAGAAAGCCTCTATAATAGCTAGTAGCTCCTTATTATAGATCGGATAATTAAGCTATACCTTCGCAAGCTTTTTCAAGAAGAATACTATAGGATAAAGCTTCCTTTAGTCATCCTATTAGCTAAGTTGCCCCCTAATTGTATAATCCAATACATTGGTCTCAACCTTATATAGTTTCCTAGAGTCTAGTAGTATAAGCACTAGGTCTACAACGATAAGCTTGCAGATCCTTTAAAATACCTACTCCTAATCTAGTCCCTATATAAACTTAATATCCTTCTGCGTTATATTGTACAGAGGTTGTATAATATCGCCAAAGTTCTTGATAAACATTCGATAAAAGTTAGCGAATCTAATAAATCCTCGTACTTCTATAGTGTTGGTTGGTGTAGGCTATATCTTGATAGCTTTAACCTTTATTAGTTCTATCTATATCTATCCTAGCGAGATTTTGTAGCCTAGGAAGATTGTCTTTATAATATAGAACTCACTCTTATCTTTATTGATAGAGAGGTTCTATATATAGAGTATATCGAGTATTTGTTCTATATATATCCTATATTCTTCGAGCATCCTAGAGAAGATAAGAATATTATCTAGGTAACAAACTACAAACTTGTCGAGGAATAGTTGGATTATATAATCAACGACCTTCTAGAATATCGCAAGTATATTCATCAATCTAAATAGTATAATATAGTATTCGAAGTATCTATACTATATATAAAATACTATCTTCTATTCATCCCCCTCCTTAATATAAATATAGGTGTATATAGTTGGTAGATCGAGGTATATAAAGATATATATATCTACTAACTAATCTTAAAGCTACAAGATAAGTAGTAGGGGGTATCTATCTTTTACCATCTTGTAGTTCAATTGCTAGTACTCTATATATATCCTAAGTTTCCTATCCTTCTTTAGTATAAAAAGGATTAGATACCCTACTAGAGATATTGATAGTCTAATATACTCTATCCTAAGGTTTATCTCAAGATATCTCTTTAGCTCGCTATCCTAAAGTTCGTTTATATAGTATACCTTGAAGAACTTCAACTAAGCACCTTCCTTAAAGTTGATCTTGTAATCCCAAGGTCTATATTCTAGCAACCCTTCTATATACTTGATATAGAATGCTAGGTATCTCTAGTAGTCGTCTAGAATCTTCCCTATTTTATCATTCCCCTTTGCGCCTTTATAGTATACGAATTTGCCGCTAGCTATAACTTTAGCTATCTTAGCCTAAATGACCTATTCCTAGAACTAAACTTTTCTATAATTGTCGACTAAGATAATAGCGACTTTCTATTGTCTATATCCCTATATATATTGTGTTCTATAATGACTGCCGCCTCTTCCTAAATCTATAGTATACTTCCTAATACTATCTATCTCTTATAGTAGATCCTTAGAATATACTCTTTTTTAGGCGCCATTCCCTTGTAGTCTATTGTCTATACTTTCTATCTCGTTAGTTGGATATAGTCTAGTTGTACTCTAGGGCTATAGGTAGCTACCTCCCTTCTAACTAATGTCTAGGTTGTAGTCCTTGTACTATAGATAACCTAAGATTATATCCTTCTTGGTCCCTATATCTACAATATCGAATATAACCTTTATAGTCTTTCCTCCGACTATAATATCTAGTAGTTCTATTTCCTATCTAGCTACTTATATCTCGAATAGCCCGACAACTATATATAGTTACTTCTTGATCCTCTATAGGATTCTAAGCTAATTAACAAATTATAGTAAGATGAGATCGATCTAGGATCCTCTATCCACCAATGCAAGTACCTAGTATTACTTCCAATATACTATAACCTATAGCCTATTGTCTAGCTAGTTGTCCTATATAGCAGCTACTTCCTTATAGGCTATCGTTGCATCTTCTTATTATATTACCTTATTGTACTATCTTATTGGATAGGCTTATCGAGTTGCCCTATCTAGTTTCTTTGCTATTGTACCTCTAGGCTATATCTATCGCGCCCTTAGCTTTCGTATCTTCCTGTTAGCTATATTAGTAGCCTCTCGTAGGTCTACTAGGAGGTTGTTATAAGCCTTCCATTTTATCTAATTCTTCCTATACTAGCAGGCCTATTGTTTCTATAAGGGGGTTAGTACTAATTAGGCTCTATAGAAGGCCTTAAGCCATTTCCTAACATCTCCTAATACTATCGAAAGGCGTCCCCTCTATTGTCCTTAGTATCGTCGTTGTCGATATCTAGGAATTCCTTAAGCCACTCTTAGCTCACCCATTCCTATATAGAGTCCGAATTCCGATAGCTTCATTGCCTCTTTGTAACCCTAGTTCCCCTATTAGGTCCTTAAAGTAGATTCCTTACACTATTCAAGTTCTTCTAGTAGTCCCCTACCTTATTCTCTATATACTAGAGACATTCTACACTAGGGCAGTAAGTATATATCTCGTTTTCCTCGCATTCCTTAGGCCACACACGCTTAGGCTATACAATAGTAGTACTATAAGGCTATAGGGTGTCCTACCCTATAATTGAAAGTCTAGGTAATAGGCTTTATTGTCCTATCCTATAACTTCTTCCTAATTAGCTAATAGTCTACTTCAAACTTCTCCTTAAAGTAGTACCTACACAAGTATATAACATACTAGAACTACACGATACCTATATAGTCCAGTCGCCCAAGGTGAAGCTTAGCTACTAGTTCAAACTTGAATCCTTCCTTGAACCATCCCTCGTATATCTCCTTATTTGTAAGCCCTATATTGAGGAACTATCATCTACCCCAATAGGCTTCCTAAGTAGGCTGCTCCTTGCCTACCCTCCTTGCTATATCGTAAGCTACAATATACTTATCCTCTAGGTTCCTAAGTTCCTTAGGGTCTACATCCTCGACCTAGTTGTTATATAGTCCTATCTATAGCTTATATCGCCAGTCGATAGAGTTGTTAAGCTAGAAGATCTCCTCTTATAGCTTGAACGCTTTGCTAGCTATATAGTCGAACCTAGCTCCTAGGTCTATATTATCACACTAAAGCCCTTCAACTTGTTCCTTAAGCTTCTTTACTTCCATTTTCTACTTAATCAACAACTAGTTAAATATCTAGAACTCGTCCTATACCTATCTAGGTAGTATATTAAGTTGGTCTAGATCTATATACTACTAAACTAACTTGTCTTTATAGTATAGTCGCTCATTAGCATCACTAGTATCCTAGCTTTCTCTATCGATCATTCTATTAGCTATAAGTTATATAGCATTGTCCATTCGCTTATCCCTTTAGTAGAGATAGTATACACTAATATACCTTGCTATTTATTCTCTTATATACCTCTCGAACTACTAAGCTAAGCCTATAGAAGAGACCTTCACCTACTCTTCTATATAGTCTACAAGCTCCTATATACAATGGATGTTCTATTATAGAATCGTGTCTACAATTTAGCGTTATATAGCTATAGCAGTCTCGCGATAGACGAACGTCTTTATACTTTCGTCCTCTCCAAGGTCTCTATACTCGAGGACCTAGTTAATAGCATTGTCCAGATCATCGTAGTTATATTGCTTATAGGTAGCAGCTTCCTTCACTAGGTAAGACTTCCCGATAGCAGCTATCTTATATCCTAGGACTAACCTCCAACTATCCTTCTTCAAGCTTCGGCAGTCCTATTTAAAGTATCCCTTCTTACTATAGTTGAAGTAAGTAATATCCAATTTATCCTTCTTTACTAGGCCTAATCCCCTCTAGATAGTGTCGATATCTATAGTACTAGAGTGAGATCCCTATATAATACTATATCCTAAGCACTTCCACTTATTATTAGGCTTATAGGTCAAGGTCGGTCCCCTCTTGCTCTATTTCTATTGCTTACACTAGTATAGGTAATCGTCGATCCTAATCGCTATAGCGATATACTTATCAAGTATATTAGGTTGGTCGACCTTATACAACTTGTCCTTAACCTCTTCCTTAAAGCCTTTATAGAATAGCTATATTAGGCCTTCTTCATTGAACTCTACTCTAAGTATATCCTAATAGAAGATCATTATATATACTACTATAGACTTAGTCTACCTCAGGTATATAAGTCGCTCCTATATATAGAGCTTCTTATCTATATCGCCGAACACCTTCCTAAGCTCTACCTCGAACTAGGTATAGCTACTAAACACCTTAGTAGTAAAGTCTTCCTAGTTATCTCGTCTATTCTTAAAGAAGTCCTTTATTATAGGTTCGAACCACCTAAGGACCTTCCCCTTGAGATATAAAGCTACAAATACAACCTTATATTCCTTGTTAGCGAACTTCTCAAAGTAGTATAGGAGGTAGGCCTATATCTAGACAAGAAATCTAGTAAGGGCGTCCTTATTGCCTCTATACTTAGCTAGTAGCTTGAGCTTAGCCTTGTAGGTAGCCTCAAGCTCGGCAATCCTAGTATTAGCCTGCTCTAGGAGTTGCTAAAGCTACTACTACTATACTACAACGATAGTAGTAGTAGTAGCTAGGGCTACCTATATAGCAAGTACTAGGGTAGGTATTGTAGGTACTATATCGTCAATAGCAGCAGATACCTCCTATTCTAAACTATAATAGAACGAAGGGAGTAAAGCAATATATAACAAAATGTCCAATCTAACCACTCTAAAAGGGTTCAGTCTACAAGGAGGTAAGCTTAACAAGTCAAACAAGATTTCAATAGAGCTAAAAGGTCTACAACAAGTTCAAATATAACTAGTCTTAAAAGTACGATCAATACTATAATCTGATTGCTTTGCTAAGGAAGCTCCAAGCTCCCTCATCAACGAGTGACTAACTAGCTAGCTTATATATATGATAATTCCTTTGCCTAAGTACCCTTTGTTTGGTGTACGCTTCGCGCTCACTAGTGAGCCTAGTGAGCACGCTCACCTAGCTCACCAACTAATCTAGGTGATCTTTATTCGTGGCTCGCCTAGCTCACCAACTGCTCTTGGTGAGCCACCTATACGGCCCGCTGATCTCTCAATCTGTTCCAATTGGCCGGCTCTGCGCCTCCTGCGCCCCACTGGGCCTGCTTTTATGGTTGGTTCGTGACACTTTAGCTCTATTTATTGCCTTAGAGAAGAAGTAGACTAGGTACTATTTACTATCGACCTTCTAGGAGAGGACTCTAGTAACAACTCTATCCAAGGCGTCCGTTTCTAGCTAGGTCTTATAGTTAGGGTTGTAATACTAGAGTACAGGGGTAGTAGTTATTAGGTACTTGAGTTCTAGGAAAGCTTCTTTATAGCTATTAGTCTATTAGAAGGGTTGGTCCTTTATAGTAAGGTGCTAGAGAGGTCTAGCGATATTTCTATAGTAGTTGATAAAGTAGTAGTAGAAGTTGTAGAACCTAAGGAAGGCCTAGACTCCTCTAACAATATAGGGCTACTCCTAGGAGGTGACTACTATAACTTTCTTAGGGTCAACTACAAGTCTATTAGTACTAACAATAAAGCCGAGAAAATAGGTTATAGTAGTATAGAATTTGTATTTCTTAAGATCTACCTATAGCCTAGCGGCCTATAGGCGTTCTAGTACCTACTTGATATAGACCTAGTACTCCTCTTCATTATTGGAGTAGATAATTAGGTTGTCTATATAGGTGGTGACGAAGTGGTCTAGATACTCGAAGACCTATAAGTTGATAAAGGCCTAGAAGGTCGCTAGTCTATTGTAAAGGCTAAATAGAAGGACCTTATACTTGAACTAGCTATACTAGGTCTAGAAGGTAGTGAGGTCCTTACTATCAGGGTCTATCCAGATATAGTAGAAGGCCTAGTAGATATCGAGCTTAGTAAAGATCTTAGTATATCCTAGCTACTAGAGGGTCTTGTCGATAAGCAGCAGTAGGTACTAGTTTTTAATAGTACCCTAGTTAACCTTGTAGTAGTCTATATAAAAGTGCTAGGAGCTATTGTACTTGTAGGCGAAGAGCACTAGGGAGGCGAAGGGTATAGTGCTAGGCTCGATAAAGCTATAGTGGAGGTAGTCCTCCAGATACTTCTTCATAGTCTCGAGCTATTCTAGGGAGAGCAAGTATAGGGGACTTATAGTTATTTAGGTACTTGGGGTGAGCTTGATTTTATAGTTGTAGTCCTAGTAGGGGGGTAGGTTGTTGGACTCCTTTTTTAAGAAGATATCAATGTAGGGTTCTAGGTATAGGTACTAACGGATAGTTTCCTATATTATCTCCTATAGTTCCTCGTCGTCCTTAGGGAGGAGGCCTTATTTATAGACCTCGATAGTGTAGTTGATGGCGCTAATAGTGACCTATCCTACCTATTGTAGTGTATAGTGGTAGGTATACTTGCACTTTAATAGGGTCTTAGTTGCCCTAGTGCTAATAATAGCTAGGTTGATGGGTCCTACTAGGTAGGGAGCCTAGGAAGAGTCGTCCCTAGATTCGCTCTTGGTACTAGAGGTGATGGCCTAGGTGCGCTATCGCTAAGTTGGTTTTCCCCTAGGGGGTTTAGTATAGTGGGGTCTACTATTGTATAGTTCCTGCTCTATTGCTTTATAACTATCTGTAGTATCTACTAGCTAACTACTTCTAGGCCTAGGTATAGGAGGGGAGAGTCTAGGTAGTACCTTCTTATACCCTTCCTCAACAACCCTCCGACCTTTGTATAGTGGTTTATATAGGCTAGTAGGCTATTAGGTGAAAAGTTCTAATTCCGTGACTAGTTTTAGCTATGCTTTGTAAAAAATGCTCTCGCGAGCTTGTTCTAGCTTATAGCGAGCTACGGTTGGTGTAGGGTAGGTACTTTAGGAGGGGGATGTTCTAGGTCGCTAGAGGATAGCCATCTAGGCGCGCTCGTTTAGAGTACAGCCCTCAGCCTACTCTATAGCTATTTAGGCAAAGGGTTTGGTAGGCATCGTACCTAGGTTGTTCACTTATAGTGAGGGGGGTTTCTTCCAATAGGTGGGTCGTTCCTGTTCGGTAGATATTACTATCGCTATCGCTGGCTAGTGAGGTTGACTTTTGTTGTAGTATTATAGTATAGTATAAGGGAGAAGAGGTTGGGCCTAGCAAGTGTTGTATTGATAAAAAGGATAATAAAAGTGAAGAAGGAAAGGAAGAGAGAGAGAGAGAGCTTTAGGGGATAGGGGACTTAAGGTCCTCCTCTAGGCTTCTCTCCTAGGTACTATATATAAATAGAGCCTATAGTAACGTTCTATTCCTTTCTAACCTCTTCCGCTCTATTCTATAACTCCTAGGTCCTCTCCTTAGTTCCTTGTAGGTACCCTCCTATAATGATCCTGCTATTGTATTCTTAGTAGCTGGATTAGTACCTACGTTTAGCTAGGTGCCGATCTATTGGGAGTCTGCAGGCTGGTGAGCCTGTGGCTCAGCAGATTCTGGGCAGGTGAATGGGAGGGTGTAGGGCCATTGCGCCTATGGCTTGTAGGGAGCCGTTTGGTGGCTCTATGGCAGTGGTGGCTTGCGGTTGTGCTACAGGGGGCTGTGGCAGCTGCGGTGGGTGACGTCAGGCTATATGCGGCTCTATATACGGCTCTACGAGAGCAACGTCAGGTTATCCCAACTGCCTGGAATATACCTACGACGGTAGCTAGTAGGGGCTAACGAAGGTCTGCAACGCCGTGCTATCATAGTATTTAAACTTCTATTTTAAAAGCTATTTAGTTAATCTATTAGCTAATATTTATTTTATTAATAAGTAAACTACTTTAAAAGCTCTCTTTATATATTCTTAGTAAAGTTATATATTATAGATATTAATATACTAGAGCTAGGTATTTATTTACTCTCCTTCTACTATAATAAGTTAAATTATCTATTACTTATTGTAGAAAATAGTCTATAGCTTTAAAAGCTTGAAAGCAAGATTTTAGAATAGTTTTTAAAGTATTATTATCTCTTTTCTAATATTTATAAGAACTAGGAGCTTAGCTTTAATAGATAATATAGTTATAGTAGCCTAGTATATAGCCTTCTATATAATAGCTTCTCTAAATAATAAGATAATATATCTTTAGAATAACTAGTAGATATTAGTATTGTTAATAAAAGAAGAGTCTAATATAATAGCTAAGAGCTATATAACAAGCTCTCTCTTATATTATAAAGATATCGAATCACCTACTTTATAGCTATTAAGTATTTAGAAGCTAGGTTTATAAGGAATTAGAAGAGCTTTATAATAGTAAATACTATATCTAGTCTAATTATAATAGTATAGTAGAGAATTAACTTTATAAGCTCTTAGAACTCTTTAATCTCTAGCTTATTTATCTATCTACTAAACTTCTTAAACTCTTCACTTCTAAGGGGCATTACTAGGAAGGTCCCCTTTATAAGACTATACTATTTAATAATCTTTTTAATATACTAGATATAAGTAAGCTAAACCTTTCAAGCTCTCTAATCTCTAACTACTCTAATTCTAAAGAACTAAGTAATATTACCCTACTTATAGACCTTATAGACCTTTCTAATCCCCTATATTATAAGCTCTATAGCTTTTAAATTATTCTTATAATATAGAACTAGGATATTATTAATATAGAAGATAACATTATATACTTATCTTTATTTATAAAGAGATAGGGTTCTTTACTAGATAGCTCTATTCCTAAGCTTTTAAAAGTCTCTATAATATAATAGTACTATAAAAGTAGCAAGTCTTTTAAACTATATAAAGCTATTTTAAACTTTATATACTTTCCTAGCTTCTTAAACTTATCTAGAAGCTTATAAAAGACTAGCTCTCTATTCTCTCTTTTAATATTAAAGAAGGCTTATACTATATTAAACTATTTAATATCTAGGTTAAAGTAAGCTACTAAAGCTATTATAAGTTAGAATAACTATACTATAAGTATTACTATATATATACTCTCTACAGGAAGAACCCTACAGTTAACACCCAGCAACTAGAAAAGGCCTGGAAGACTTGCCTACAGTGGGCAAGCACCCGGGGGATGGCATTTGCAGCCCAGAAGTGTGAGCTTATACACTTCAATAAAGGCCGGAGGCAGTGGGAAGACCCTGTAGCCCTAGCCCACCCAAGGGGGGGGGGCTACAGTGTGGTCAAGCCAGTGGGCTCAGCCCGGTTCCTAGGGGTGTGGCTGGATTGGAAGCTCTCTTGGAGGGCCCATTGCAAGGCTGTGGAAAGGAAGCTCAGAACCCAGGATTTTGCCCTGTCAAGGATCGCAGCCAAGACCTGGGGCCCAAGCCTAGCTAGGGCCTGGGAGGTGTATACCAAGTGCATTCGCAGTGCTATAGCCTATAGGGCCTCTAGCTTCCACCATCCCACAGCCCCTGGGGGGGCTAGCGAGCCGAGGGGTATTGCAAAGGAACTAGCGAAGGCCCAGAACAGAAGCCTACGCATTGTAGTAGGGGCCTACAAATCAACACCTATTAGGTGTTTGGAAACAGAAGCCTAGGTCCCCCCCTAGACCTCTACCTCAACAAGAGGCTTGCAGACTTCGAAGGCCGGTTGAAGGAAGAGACACTATAAACAGGGGAAGGCCCAGAGGCTAGGAGGACTACAGCAGGGCAGGTGATCAAAGGGGCCTGCGATAGAATCTATTACAGGTTCAAAAAGAGGAGGAGAGGCCCAGGGCCACAGCCCCGGCAGGGCCCACAGGAGCCAACAGCCACTGAAGTAGCTGCTACTATAGTGGCTAGGTGGGCTAGCCAGAGGTGGGAAATAGGGGAAAGGAAAGGCAAAAAGCTGAGCACTGATGAGGTGGTGGAACTAGCCTAGCAGGCCCGGTGGGAGCATCAGAGGGCCAACCACTAGGGGACCTACCCTAGGCGAATGGCCGACGAAGACCCCCCAAGCCTCCTTTTTACCGACAGGGCCTTGAAGAGGCACGAAGGCCTTACAAAGGCTCAGAGCTCCCTGCTCTCCCAGGCCCGCAGTGGAGACATTGGCCTACGGGAGTACCTATTTCGACATAGGTCTCCAGGGGCTAGTACCCCCTACTGTGAATGCGGGGGGGGTAGGGAGACGGTGGAGCACTTAGTGGTGTGGTGCCCCGACCCACCACGTTCTAGAACTTGGGAGCTACAAGAGATTCGGTCACACCGGGACCTACAAACTGTACTACGGGGCGTAGGGGCTAGGAGCGTTGGGCTTGCAAAGAAGGTTCTAGGCTGGCTAATGGACTCTGGCCGGCTAATGGAGTATAGCCTAGCTAGGAGGCTAGAGCTAGAAACAGTAGGCGAGGGCTAGTAGGCCTGGAGGCTGGCACAGGGCCTCCTTTCTTCAGTAGTATGATGGATTCACTATAGTGGTAGCGAAGGGGTAGGCAGAGGTTTTCATCCGGCCTATATGGTACGGTTTCCTTTGTAACTAGCAGTACAGGGACCGGCACGCCCAAGGGCATATCGGTGTAGGAACAATAAATAATAAATAAATATATATACTCTCTAGAGAGTTAATATCTTATATATCTCCTTAGATATAAATATATACCTTATATTTATTAAAGTAGCTATCTTAGTTAAATTTATAAATAAATACCTATTTTAGAGGTAATAGATACTTAGTAGTCTACTTTTATAGGATTTCTTCCTATATTTATCTATTTATAAGCTTCTAAATTTCTTTATAGATAGCTATTTTAAACTCTTCTTCTTTTAAATAGTTATAGAGGTCTCTCTACCTACTTAAAACTTTAATAAAGTATTCTACCTACTAAGGAGTTTATTAATATATTATAGTAGCTACTACTATATATAATATTTAATATTAATCTTTATTTAAAAGCTCTTTTTATTAATTAAATAGGAAAGTCTTATAAAAGAGGTACTATATCTAGCTCTTTAAACTAATCTTTAATTAAATAGCTTAGATATATTTTAAATTTAATTTCTAAACTCTCTTACTTCTCCTTATTAAAAGGCTATAGTTAATCTTTAACCTTCTTTATAGTTAAGATCTTAGTCCTAGTTATTCTAGCTATTCTAGTAGTTCTATAATATTTTTAAATATAGAGTTTAAAGTAGCTGGCTCCTCTTTATAGAGTTTAATCTTATCTTTTACTTTATTATTACTATCTAGCTTACTTAAGGCTATTTATTAAAGCTCTTTATACTCTAGCCTTCTACTCCTTTCCTTAAGAGTATCTCTATCTCCTACCTTTATAGAGCTCTTTAGTAGGAGATCTAGTTTTAAAGACTATTTAAAGGTTAAGAGTCTACTATATACTTCTTCTAAAGTATTTTTATTATCTTTAGAACCTTTTAATTATAGTCCTACCTCTAAGTTTTAACTTAGTTACTTCTAAAAGCTAAGCTCTAGCTTTTAAACTAGTAATAGCTATACTATTATAATAGAATCTCTAATAGGTTTATTATTTACTAGAGCCTATAATATTTATAAAGCTTTTATTTCTAGATTAGTATATGAGTTTTTATTATCTTATTTAAGGAGATCTATCTCTCTATTTATAATTATATAAAGTAGATTCTCTAGCTCCTTACTAATATAATAGAATATCTCTTTATTAAAGAAGATATTATAAATAATAATAACCTTTATATATTTAAAAATCTATATATAAAAGATATTAGAAGCTTTATAGCTAATAAGATATTTAATATAAGCTTATAAATAAACTTTATATCCTTTATAGTCTTTCCTCTCTTCTTTATCTTTCTTAAATATATAAGTTCTATAGCTATATATAAAGATATTACTCTAGTTAAAGTATAAATTAATAGTTAAAAAGCTTATATAATTTAGCTTCTAGAAGTAGAAATACTATAAGAACTAGGTTAAAAGTACTTTATTTAAACTTTTAAACTAATTTCTCTAGCTTAGGTTAAGGTTAATTAAATAGGCTATAGCTCTAATAGTCTTATATTATAGCTCTTTAAATAAATTTACTATAAGTCCTATTATAAGTATATACTTTATTATCTCTTACCTAGCCCTTTTAATTACTCTATTAGGTTTATAAGTATTAGAGGGTATAGGTTTAATTTTAATATTTAGCTTATAAGCCTACTATTAATACTCTATTTACCTTCTAATTCTAATTATTCCTAGTTCTCTATCTTATTAGAACTTATAGATTAGAAGCTTATACTACTACTTTACTTAGCTCTTGAAATACTAGAGCTAGGTAAAAAGCTCTATATCTATTTTATTAAAGAGAGGGAAAGGCTATAGCTTTCTACTATATTTATCTTTAATTATAAATAGGTAAATAGAACTATTAAAAGCTAGAGAGTATTTAAACAAGTCTTAATAGACTCTTTAGAATAGCTATATTAAATAGTTTTCTAATATAGTCCTTAAGATTACCTAAGAAGTATATACTTAAATATAGCTTTTATATTTAACTTATACTATCCTACTAATCTTAATATTCTATATACTATAAATAAAGTAATAGAGAGCTTCTAGATTAAGATAGTTAGCTTTTAAATACTAGAGCTCTTTAATATCTTCTTTTAAATGTTTTATAACCTTACTTCTTAACTACTATAAGTAATCTAATACTTCTTTTATTGTTACTTTAAATATTACAATACTTATAAAGCTTACTAGGACCTAGAAGTAGGTAAAAAGAGGTTTATATTTAAGAAACGCAAGGTTATAGTAGCTCTTAAGCTATATAAGCTTAATACTAGTTTAAAGCTGTTTTTTATACTATAGAAAGTAGTTAAACCTATAATACTAGATATTAGAGTAGTAAAGTAGAACTTTAGAGATAATATTAATATAGAATCCTTTAATAACTACTATATTCTCTAGAATTAAGTCCTCTATTTAAAAGCTATATATACTATCTAGAATATTCTTAATAACCCTCTTACCTTTCCCCTTAACTAGGAAGCTTACTATACTAGTAAATACCTCCTTTCTCCTATTTATAAGCTTAAAAGAATCCTTTACTAGGAGCTCTTTATTATTAATTAAATAGACTATACTATAGTTATTAATTAAAGTACTATTTAAGACTAAATATTTAGCTACTTTATAGTAGCTAGAATTAATAAAATAGATTATTACCTATATATTTAGCTTTCCTATAATAGTTAAATCTATTATACTTATATTAATTAAACCTAAGTAAGAAAAGAAGCTATTTAGCTTACTCTTTTAAACTTAACTACTAGTCTAAACCCTATACTTCTTTTATAGAAAGCTTTATAGCTTCTTAAACTTAATATTATTTAACTACTCTTAGATTTCTTAATACCTTCTTTCCCTAGCTCTTATATATTTAGAGCTTTTATTAATCTAAGCTTTCTTAAATATATTATATTTAATAACCTTCTAGAGATATTACTAGTAGTTACCTAGTCTATAAGAATAAAGGTTGCCCTTACTATAAGCTCTCTATTAATTAGATCCTCTAGCTTTTAAAGCTCTTTTAATATTATTAACTTTTAAATCTTTATCTAGTTCTACTATTTAGAGGCTTATATTTATAAAGATCCCTAAAGCTAAGGTTTCTTCCCTACTCTTATTCTCCTAGATAAGGATACTAAGTTAATAGAAGTATTAAAGGAAAGTAGGTAGCTCTCTCCTATAGCTTACCTCTCTAAAAGCTTTAAAATAGATAATATCTTAACGCTACTATCTTATCTAGTTAAAGGCGATCCTTTCTATAACTATATTAAGAAAATTCCTTATAGCTATAAATATCTTTAAGCTCTAGAATCTTAAAGAAACCTACTTTAAAGAATATAATCTTCTAATCCTAATACTAGACTTCTATATTAATCCTATATTTAATAGTTTACTAGAGTATAGCTTAGTATTCTTTAATAGCTATAAACTTCTCTATAGTATTGCTAGGTATAATTATAAGCTTAAAGTATTAGAAAAGCTCTTTAAACTCTATTTTATTATCCTAAAGTATCTAATATCTAATAGTATTAAGGAGATCTAAAGCTATAGAGCTATTTATTTAACTTATAATCTTTATATAGTAGCTACTCTCTTTCTCCTATAGAGAGAGCTAGGTATAGTAGTTAGCTTATATATACTACTCCTCTATTAGGATATTACTCTTAGTAACTAGGACCTTTATTAGCTAGTATTTCTCCTAGTACTATTTAGTAGGGAGAGCCTTCTATATAGCTATAAGAGCTTTAAAATTATCTTTATTCTTCTCTCTAACTACTCTCTTAGCTATTTTATATTCTAGGAGCTCTAGCTCCCTAGGTTCTTACATTTAGTTTAAGAGGTTGATATACTTCTAGATATCTTATTCAATTACCTTACTCTTAAGGGCTATAAACTATTTAGTCTAGTTAGTTCGATCCTTGAGGATAACTCTTGGCGAAAGCTTGGTTATAACTATAACGATGATACTAAGCTTTAGAGCCTATAAACAATAGTAGATGAAAAGAAAGAAGAGAAGAGCGAAGCTCCTAAATAGTGTCTTAGTAGCTATATACGAGCAATCAGAGCGCTGGGCTTATAACTATCACATTGTAGGGAGCTTCTTGGTAGTGGAAAATAAGGGGATAAAGTGCTATATTCTTACAAAAGAGAGCTGCTCTCTAGAGCTGGTAAATATACAAAAGAAAGACCCCTTTACTATATACTAAGCTCTCACGTGATCTTCAAGCTAGCGGGAGCTTACCAAAGCATGGTTTAGCTGCAACACCATGAGCGTCGGGTTCGGGTTCTCCGTCGGCGATTTCCTCGCCGGGTTGGAGATGGTGGCAACTGCCATCGATGCTCTACACGAAAGCGGCAACTCGAGTCAAAGGTACCAGGAACTCATCTGCCAGCTGGATCTGCTCAAGGCAGCGCTCCTCCGCGTCAAGGACGTCGAGTTTGACGAATCCCAGAATGATGAAAAAATAGCTCTGCACTCTGCTGCGGTACAGTGTCAAAGAACCATCACCGACTTTTGGGAGAAGACCCAGAAGTACCATCCCTCTCTCGGAAAGTCCGGGTCTTCTTCAACCCCCAAGGACCAGTGGAGGAAGCTGAAATGGGCCATGCTGAAGAAGGATGATGTCGAAGAGTTTAAGGCGGATCTGCGAGGGCATACTGGAAGTATTAACGTCTTCCTCTAGGCTTGTCAGTCGTAAGTAGGTCAATTCATCGATTCTCCGAACCCCACATCTCTACTAACAGTTTGTCAGACGAACTGCCGCAATCCAGGATGCGAAACGACAAGCAGAGCAGAAGAGCCTTATGGCACTGATTCAAACCTCCACCAACCAGTGGATGGGCTCTCTTTCCCAGCTGTTGACAAACACGGCGACAAACACGGCAAGGTATGACCTTGTACATCCTACCAACGCAACGGGAGTAGTGGCGCCCGATAGCTGACTTCGGCCCTGATGAGCAGCGTGCTCCAACAAGGAAGCAAACTCTTGCAGATGACTGCAGCTGTTGCGTCAGTTCCAAACCCTCGGTGACAGCTTTACACGACTGACGACCCTTAGCCAAACAAACACTCGAATATTCCAGATCGTCCTAGATCTGCAAGCCTGGATTAAGCATATCCCTATCCCAGGACAGGTCCATCATGAGCAACCAGTATTGTTCCTCGACGCTCTAGGGAGGCAACAGCGATTTTACCTTGACTTTATACAGTCAGCAGATGTACCGCTCCAGCCTTTTATCGTCCGAAGACTTATGATCTGACAAGTGCATTCTAGGCCCTTCGCTCTGTGATCCGAGACAATTTTAGGCGGGTTGGTGCCGGCGTGGGAAAGATCGACCGGGGCGAATTCGTACTCTGTGATAAGTTCAGAGGTGTCGAAATCGATCTTAGCCAGAAGTGGGAGCGCTGCTTCAAACCTGGGCAGACAGTAGAGATGAGTATGCTGTTTGTGTCTTCGGAACAGGGAACCAGCTGCCCAACATGTGGCCATGTGGCTGCCGGGAAAAAATCCGACGAGCAAATCGAATGGTGAGTGGTCAACAGTTTATAATACGCCCTCTCATTTCTTAGGGTCTGTATTCCGGAGCTGATCTCGGGCCGTGCGTGTTAAACTTTGGGGCCAGCTCTCGATGCGGCATGGAATTCAGCAGAATCGTCGACTTGGATAATGAGGGTGACATATTGCCCTTGCGCCCAAGGCAGCGACCCCCGAGCACACCAGGCAGATGTTACTTCTCGAACGACGCCTCAGACGATGGCAGCGAAGACATATCTGTTTTCCGGCGAGTTAGAATTTCTATCGTGAACCAGGCCTTTTCGACCGTACCCGACGTGCTAAGCGACGAGGCCGCTCCCCAGTTGTTGAAGGACATCCAAATTTGGTACGATCACACTGCCATAGACTAGCGATTCAATGTGCGGTCTCACTAATAATTTCCCACAGGGAAAATCTGCAAAAGCACCTCAAGGCACGGAGCGGCGATTTCGACCTGGACGGCCTCTGCAACGACCTGCAAAAGGTGGCCAGGTGCGACGGCACTGGCCCCGTGGTCAGCGAAGAGGACTTCCAACACATCGTCGAGAAATATCTTTGCAAGGACGAGTTGGCAGCCCAGCCCCAGCCTTGAGCAGACTCAGCCTGCTCTTGGTACGGGTGTAAATTTTGTACAACAAACGGGACGGGCGGTTTGTGGCCCTTCCTCGGCCGCCCTCGGGGTTTCTCGACAACAAAAACCTCTGGTACAGCTTACTGCAACGAGCAGTGTCCGGTAAACAAGAAT
Source organism: Chaetomiaceae sp. PYS4301M (assembly GCA_023628425.1). Taxonomy (NCBI): domain Eukaryota; kingdom Fungi; phylum Ascomycota; class Sordariomycetes; order Sordariales; family Chaetomiaceae; species Chaetomiaceae sp. PYS4301M. The sequence continues at coordinate 49,731 of JAMAKR010000083.1, forward strand.
GGCCTGGATGGGTTCGCGGGGTGGCGTGTGATGAGGCTCTTAGATGCGGCACGACTGCTGCTCCGATACTCGATGATCGAAGCACAGGAGCCCGTGCCAAGCAGCTAGGTGATGCATCCGGTAGTGCACAAATGGACGTCGCACATACAGGACGGCGAAGTCACGGTCCTCGGCTTGCTCTGGGCATCGGATTTCCTCGCCCGCTCTTTCGGCTGCTGTGGCCTGGACTGTGCGATTTTTGTGGTTTCTCAATATTCTTTCACTGCTATTTTCTTCATCCCAGTTCATATCATTTTCTTGTTGCATTGATTCCACCGTCCTCCTGCTTTCCACCCTCTTGCGCTGGGGGAGGCGACTTCCCACTCCTTGGGAACCCAAATCGCCTCTCTGACGCCGATGATGTCTGAAGCGCCGCGCGCCGCACCAGACATCTGGAAAAGACCGAATCTTCCACCAGGTGCCTCACAGTCCCTAGCAAAATTGCCTTCCGCTTTTACTCTCTCTTCAATTGTCTGGGGGCCTGTTTTTGGGCATCTTGGCGCTTACACCGTGCCTGTTGACACCATCAAATGGCCCGCACAGTTTAGCGCAGTGCCTCACTGCCTTGAGCCAGGTCTCTTACGCCGGACATTACCATGAGGTCGTCCAGATGTTGCTGGAGAAGGACGCAGATACCACGGTGGCTAGCGAGGGCGGCTGGACACCAGTCAAGGACGCTGCCAACAACGGCCACCTTGAGGTGGTCAAGTTTCTTGTCGAGAAGGGCGCTGATATCACGGTGGCCAGTGAGGACGGCTGGACACCCAGTCAACGCTGCTGCCAACAATGGCCACCCAATAGAAATACTAACCTAGATCTCAAGATAGAGTAATAGAGGGACTAGTATAGCTGCAAGGGCTATAGGATCGATATATATTGGGAAGTCATGGATATAGCCTATATAGTATAGTTGTTCTTTAAGTTCTATCCGTCGGTGTAGATACCGTTGACCCATCTATTATAAAGCTCGTAGAGCGAGACGAGCCTAATAAGGATAGGTAGGTTGTCCTTGAAGTGAGCGAGCTTCTAGAGTAGTTGAGATACTTGTATAACCGGAGAATTCGTAAGCGAGGTGTCTAGGTGTAGCCGAAGGCTGTAGGAAGGAAGGAGGTTCTAGTGCGATTTAGACGTACATGAAACAATATTCTAAGTTGATAAGCTCTGTCTAGTGAGCCTCAACCCTAGGCAGAATTAGCAACAAGGTGTCTTGTTTGTAGTTATATAGATATCACCATACTCTATACTCAGTTTCCTTTTAAAAACCAACATTGGAACGAGACAAGTGAGAGGTCGAGGAGTGCGTTGCCGACTAAGATTCATGTTCGAATTGAAACTCATCTTCCATGCGGCCGTCATCTCATGAGAAGGCGTGGGCCTGCGAGAGCCCGACTGTAAAAGAGGAGGTTTTACATCCTCTCACTTCACCCTTCCCTTCTCTCAATCGGCCCATCGCTACCCCTCCAAAATGACGCGCTGCAGATAATCGACCGAATACGCACGAAACAACTTCTTCGGATCCGCCAGCCAGCCCTCAACCTCATCCCGAAACCGCCGCAGGCCCTCAACCCCCAGCCGGCTGCGCAGCCGCGCGAAGCTGCACAGCCCGTCCGTCCCCAGCAGCTCCATGGCCGCATAGCCGCGCGCGCGCACGTACAGCGACTTGGACAGCTTCGCCCCGCTCCAGTCCACCACCAGCGGCGCGTACAGGATGTGCGGCGTGCGTCCCGCCGCGAGCCCCGTCGCTGCCGACCACGCCGCCAGCAGCCGGTAGAGAAACACCTCCTGGTACATGCCCGCGTAGTCGGCGCCTGTGACGCGCACGTGGTGCGCTGTGTCGTCTAGCAGGTGGCTCATGCTGCGCATGAGGTTGCGCGTCGGCGCGTTGGCTTCCAGGCGGGCGATGTCGTTGGGTGCCGAGGCGTGGACGGTGTGCGGCCCGTGCTGCGGGCAGTAGAACGTGATGCTGGCGTCGTGCTCCTTGGGAGACGCGGGAGGTGTAGATGCTGCTGCTGTGTCGTCCTTGGGATAGGATCCCTTGTTGTATACGTTACGCAGCCCGTGCTTGTCCACCAGCCGGCAGTCCGGCATGGGACAAGCGGCGCGGAGAGCCAACGCGCTGTGCTTGGGGGACAGCTGGCGTCCGAGCAGCTCGTGATTCGAGATGATGTAGTCGAGAATCGGGGGAATGGTTGGCTGGGTGAAGAAGTCGGCTTGGAACCCGACGGTGAACGGAATCTCAGACCAGGTGGATAGGAGACGGAGAACCTCGTCATAGTCGCCCATGAACGAGTCGAGAGCCTGAGGGACGTCTCGATATGACCGCTGGTACTGCACGCCGTCAAATATGCCCCCCTGGCCCTCCATCGGCGCCGTGTCGACAAACGAAATCTCGACCGTGACGGGCGGCGTCGGCGGTCTGGACCCAATACTGGCGGCCGCTGCACGCAGGCGGTTGCGGATAGCAGCTGCCACCGCGAAGGCGTAGCAGAAGACGATGAGCGTGCCAGCGTGGGGCGAGTTATTCGGCTGGAGACCAGCATGGATCACGATCGGCCGAGTGGGAAGCCGGGCTCCATGTATGGGCTTCGTAGTGTCTTCACTTGCGAGAGCCTCGTCGTGAACCAGAGCAGAGAGAATGGGGCCCACAACGTCCGCCTGGAAGGCATAGGAGCCGCCGCCGAGCGGATTGTGCACCTGATTATTGTGAAAGGTCGCAAACATGGGCCTGTCAGGGGTAAGGGCCGAAACGACATCCTGAATGGCGAACAAGATCTCCCTGAGGGCAATTTGCGGGAGTGGCGTGAGTGTTCCGATGCTGTCCATTGGCACGCTGGCAGTGTTGTTCCTCGCCGGTAGAAGCGGTGCGAACAGGCCGATCAGAGTTCGAACAGCATGGGTAGTGGGCTGCTGTGGCCCTGACACAATATCGGAGACAAACGGAAGATTCTTCATTGTTGATGCCAGCTTAGCAGATGTGGTACTGCTTCTGCAGGAGAGATACTTGTGGTACATATACTGGCGGACCAGAACCTGCGGTGAGGCCAGGGAAGATGTCGTATGAAGTGGGGTGCGGGTTGATGCGTATGAGACATGCATGCAGCCGCGTATCTGACAAACCACCTCCCTTCCTCACTTCATGTTTCCACTGCTGATCTTGTCAAGCGGTGAAGAAGAAAGCGCGACTGGGCGCGTATGCCAGTAGAATGTCAATTCTTAATTATGTAGTTTAGAATTGGATTTACAACGCCTTAAATCTTATATTATCTAAGTTCATCACTTATATCCTATATCTCTTGTTCTATACTAGAGTCCTAACGTACATTATAAGCGAGTGCACCATATAAGCGAGTGCACCACTTTTTACGCGACGCGCTACCCCCCCACACA
>JAMAKR010000084.1:0-51154 GCA_023628425.1 Chaetomiaceae sp. PYS4301M
GCTCCGGCCGATTTTTTTTATGCGTTTTTTTGTTTTTCTTTTTTTTTTTTTTTTTTTTTTTTTTTTTTTTTTTTTTTTTTTTTTTTTTTTTTTTTTTTTTAACTTGTGCCTGTCTCCGTGTTATTGTGTTGACAGGAGGGCATCTTGATGATCATGATGCTGACACCCTTCTTTTTCTTGCAGAAAACTTTGCCGACCAACCGGTGCACCTGAAAGCCATCAGGGAAGAGAGCGCAATCTACTCGGCGACTGGGGACGGCAAAATCCCGTGGGTGTCAGCAGATGACATTGCTGCTGTTGCCGTGCGGGCTTTGACAGATCCGAATCCCCCAAATACGGATTACCTGGTTTTGGGACCTGAATTGCTCTCTTATGGCGAGGTGAGACTGATTCTCGGTACCAACTCAATTCCCCCGAAAGGGACTGACACCGAACGTAATTCTAGATTGCCGAGATTTTGACCGAAGTCCTTGGGAGAAGAATCGTGCATGTTGACCTCTCGGCTGCTGAACTGGAGAAGCGTCACCAAAAGTTTGGCATGCCCGAAAACTATGCGAAAATGATGAGTGCTATGGATATGGCGATCAGGGCTGGTGCTGAGAACCGGATGGACGACGCGGTTTTGAATGTTACAGGTACTGCGCCGAGGAAGTTCAGGGACTTTGCCCAGTCTGCCAAGGAGGTCTGGAAAGCCAAGGGCAAAGTTTAAGGTGTCTGACGAAGGGGAGGTTCAGTTGTGGTTAGCCCAACATGTAATCGTTTTCATTCAGAGCACGTCGGCCACTCCGCCAACGGATTTTATCTGCTTTCCTCATCCGAGTACTCGCGAGTCGCAGCCCACTGTACTGTTCCGAGGCAATTAGAGAATGAGAGTCAGAGACAGCGGCCGCATCACGGGGCTTCGAACTCGTTGGAGACGTGCACAGAATCAAGTCCTCGTGCTCCCCGTGAGCCCAACCAAACCTACCATGATCGTCATCTTCAAGAAGAACACGGATGATGGAAATGCAATCCTACATGGTCGTGGCTATCCGATCGACAGCTATGCTCCACGACTGGATGGTGAAGATGAACCCAGGATCCCAATCGGACACCGCACTCCAGGAGTACAGCTATCTCGTAAGGCCCCCAAGTCAATAAACGATGTTTGCCCACCCTCGTTGCCTTGCAACAACTAACACAGCAAAAAAGGTAATAGATGAGAATGGCAATCACTACCACCTGCACGCTGGATTTTTGGCTTCTGCGAAGGAGATGCTGCCGCTCGTATCAAAGGGGCCGTCAGAATGCCTCAGCGCATTCCACAGGTCACACCCCGACCGCACAAGCAAGCTCCAGTTCGTCTTCGCAGGGCATTCAGCTGGTGGAGCCGTGGCAGCCATGCTATACACTCACTTTGTGAAGAACAGGATCTTCATCAACAGTGCGTGAACCAACCCACCTCCCCGAGCACATGCCAACCACACTATACGGAACCGACCACTAGCCTCACTCACACACACATACCCAGACTTCTCCAACACGCACTGCGTCACCTTCGGCGCACTCCCCATCACCCTCCAACCAATCCGACCCTTCCAGCCCGGGTCCGTCTTCCTATCCATCGTCAACGGAGGCGACCCTATCCCGCGCACTGACAGCACGTACATGGGCGGCCAGCTCAAATACATGGTCTGCGCGATGCCGACCGAGCCGACGGCGTGGCCGCGTCGGACCGCAAGTACCACAACCCGGGCACCGTCTGGATCGCGCTCAAGGGCCGGACCGGCGTGTACTTCCTTCCGAGCGAGGCTGGGGAAGGGAGTGTGGCCAGCACGGTTATGGGAGATCTAAAAGTTCATAGGATGAGGGTGTATCGGGAGCATGTTGGGGGGGCGGGGGTTGGGTTGGGGTCTTGATTTTCCTCAGGGGACCTGGCGTATATTAAATCGGATGGACTTTTGTGGTGAGGGAGAAACGGGGGCACCAACCCAAGCTCGTTGTGGGGAGAATATTTCGAGCCTCTCTGGCGATGGAGGCACGAGCATGAGGTTGCAGAACGTGAGGGGCCAAAAGCCATGGTTGTGATTCGTTCAGCACAGATGTAAAGATGTGAGAAAAAAGACTGTCTGTACTGTGGCGCCGAAGACTGCTGCCAAGGTAACATAAAGACGGCTTGCATCTAGTGCTGGCTCCATTTTTGAACACATAGAAGGTACACGACAATTACAACGACCAAGTCTGGCCGACACCAACAACCAGCTGCCTTGATTTGCCTGGCAAGAACCGTCATCGACTACTTCCTTGACCCCTGTTTCCTTGCCTCCTGCGCGAACCGGAACACCCTGGTAATCTCGACGGTGCTCAGGTAAATCAAGACCCCAGGAATGACAATCCAAAACCCGTTGAGCATGACAAAATAAGCCCAAAAATAATACCCCTCCGGCCGACAGTAGACATGCCCGTAGACGGACTCATCGAAGAAAAAGATGGCGTAGTACAGCACGTCGCCATACATCTGGCCCAGGCTGACGGCAATTTGCAGCGGGTGGCGGAGCGCGTGGTCCTTCATAGCAAGCCAGCTGATCAGGAAGGAGAGCGGTCCCCAGGCAACCGCTGTCACCGTTTCCATGCAGACAGTGAAGGAATCCCGCGTCTGGTATCGCCGGTCCGACTTGGCGTACTCTTTCCACAGCTGGCCGAAGAGGTCGGTACGCGAGGGCATGGAGCCGTTGTGGTAGGCAAAATAGCCTGTTAGGCGTGGATGGAGTTAGAGGCGAGACGAGCCAAGGAGAGAGAAGGTGGCGCGACAGGGCCGAAGAGAGGGAAAAACGTTGAAACGCATTGGACAAACCTTCAAAGAAGAGGTGGATACAGCCGCAGAGCATGAACCACATGGCCGTGAACAGGTCGGTTTTGCTAATTCTGGGCCGTATCGTTCGTGCCAGAACAGAGGTAACCCAACAGACCAAGCCAGCGGCACTGGCAAAGGACGTGATCAAGATCGGGACGGAGATGTCGTTCGGCACAAAGCCGGGGAGCACCAAGTCAGGGGGGTAGTAGGGATGGTTGTCCATGCTGGCGTTGGGGTGTCCAAAAGACATGTTTCGCGACATATCCTTGGAGGAAATCGGCTCAAAGCGCTGATTCAAGAAGTGTGTTGCGTGAAGACGCCAGTGGAGGTTTTTTATATACAATACCGAGTTCAACCCTCCAGGACGGAACCCGCGCGTTCCAAGATCAACAACTCCAAAATGACTGGGGTCCCACTGCTGGCTCCATCCATTGGCCCGGATAGGGCTGGACATCTCGGGAAGTTGAGAGCCGGATCAGCCCATGCTCGGCGTCGACGCTAGCCGTTTTCGGTTTTTTCCCTTCCCCTTCCCCCCTTTTGGACAACAACTCACGCTGCCATAAATGTCTGGCACCACGGGCAATGGGAAGGCCTTTCCGACCCTGAGGAATCTCGGTCCAGTTCATGTCAGCAAAGAGAGAGCTCCGTGAGCCGGGTTGTTGCTGAACAATCCATGTTCAGGGGCCTGGAGGCGACTGTGCACCGTGGGGTCTCAGATCAACGTTAGCTTGGAAAAGTTTACGCCCCTCCTTGCGTTGCTGACATTGCTTTTATTCCCCGTGTTAATAATGTACAGCTTGAACAACAATTTGGGTATAATCATTAATGTTAGCTACCTCTACCTAAACTCCCCAAGATGTTTATTTTAAAACCAACTCCGAACAACAGCGCCCAACCACCGATATGCACCTCTCGTCGTCCTGCTAAGCCAGTTACCGCTATACATCCGTCCGCATGAAGCTAATATGATCCACATGTTGTTATACCCATCAAGGAGGTAACCCGTGGTGCGCAACCCGTTGCAGTAGTAGTTGATGACGATGGTCACCCACGAGCCGGCGGCCTGAAACTTGACGGACACCGCGTGCCACTCGTTGGCGGGCACATTGCGGAAGTACAGCTCGGCCCTGCTGTTGTACGTGTCCACGGCGGGGGAGACCCAGAGGGTGTTGAAGCCGCAGTCGGGCAGCCTGTTCTCGTCGCGGACCCACATGCTCAGCGTGTAGTTGGCGCCGGGCACGACAGACACGGTCTGCTTCAGCACGCTGAGGTGGTTGGCCTCGTTCTGGTAGACGATCTTGAGCGCGCACTCGCCCGAGCGCACCACGTCCGAGCTTGCGTTGTTGGACAGCCAGGACATGATGATGTCTGAGCGCCCAGCCGGAGATGTCGCCGGACTCGAAGCCACCGTTTTCCATGATGCCCGTAAGAGAGGCGGGCTGGAGGGTTGCGGTAGCAGACGGCTCCTTGCCGACGGTGTAGGTCGCCGTGGCGCAGTCCTCGGTGCAGGAGCAGACGGCATTGGTCTGCAGACACTTGTAGATATCCGAGGCCGTGACCGTGGTATAGTGCTCGGTAAAGGCTGGTCTTGCTTAGCTAAGGCATATCGAAGCAATGCAATTTTACAGACAGATTGAAACCAAGTAATTTACAACACAAGAGAGTACATTCGATCATCGTAGACCAAAAGCATAGTGCTATTGTTCATAGTCGGGCATCTAATGACGCCAGTGCCCTAGTTACTTGCTGGTATTGTTCGTGCTGAACGCCAAACACAGCCTTGACTCCGCCCTGACAACGCAGATACAACACCCTAGCTTCAGGGATTTTCTGCAATTGAGTATATAGAATGGCGAGGTTCCACATTGTGTTAAGAACTGGAATGCAAGCATTGAGGTGATCATGGCCCAGGGCCTTTCCATAGCCTTGAAGTGCCCGCTCGTACATAGCCTCGGCGTCGCTGACCCGGCCCTGATCTGCATAGAGACAGCCGAGATTGTTGACTATATCTAGCGTCGACGTGTGTTCCGGTCCCAGTGTCTTCTCGTAGCCCCGGAGTGCCCGCTCGTACATGGCCTCGGCGTCTCTGAGCCGGCTCTGGTTCGCATAGATAACGCCCAGATTATTGACTATGTCTAGCGTCGACGTGTGTTCCGGTCCCAGCGTCTTCTCGTAGCCTCGGAGTGCCCGCCCGTACATAGTCTCGGCGTCGCTGAGCCGGCCCTGGTCCTCATAAAGATTGCCGAGATTGTTGACCGTGGAAAGAGTCGACGTGTGTTCCGGTCCCAGCGTCTTCTCGTAGCCTCGGAGTGCCCGCCCGTACATAGTCTCGGCGTCGCTGAGTCGGCCCTGGTCCTCATAAAGATTGCCGAGATTGTTGACCGTGGAAAGAGTCGACGTGTGTTCCGGTCCCAGCGCCTTCTCCTTTCCTCGGAGTGCCCGCCCGTATATAGTCTCGGCGTCGCTGAGCCGGCCCTGAGCTAGATAGAGACTGCCGATATTGTTGACTGTGGAAAGCGTCCACGGGTGTTCTGGTCCCAGTGTCTTCTCCTTTCCTTGGAGTGCCCGGTCGTACATAGCCTCCGCGTCGCTAAGCCGGCCCTGATCTATATAGAGATTGCCTAGGTCATGTAGAATCCACTCGTTCCCTTCCATAATCGACATCCCATCCATCACCACCATCTTCAAACAACGATCGGCGTGTTGCATCAACCGCTGTTGTACCACCCAGTATCCGCGCTCCGTGTCCATTGGCACATGCAACCCCACGCACCGCAACGCCAGCTGCGCCATTTCGACGTCCCTCACCTCATTCAGCACATGCACCGTCCACGAGTGTACACAGCCATGCATGCCGTACCCACGCGACTCGGTGCCCCGCTTCTTCGACGACGTGTCTGTCTCGACCAGCCCGTAGTCGCACAACACTCGAACCGCCTCCGTAAAGCTCAGCACGTCCCTCGTCAGTTCTTGAAACCATGGCGGGCCGCTCGAGTGGCCCCTGAGCAGCAGCTCAAACCACAGATCTTCGTTGCTGAAGTAGGCCCAGAGCCGCAGTAGCCTCGCCGAGGTCGCGTTCTGCTGCTCTACCTGTGCGTACGAGATGTCCCATGTAGAATACAGCGCCCGGTCTGCATACGAGAGGAGCCCCGGGGTAATCTTCTGTAACCGGAACCACGACTCTCGGTACATCTCGAGGTATTCAGCGAAAGTCGTTGCCACGTTATCGAGATAGGCGCCGGCGGTTGAGAGGGCGAGCGGGAGTCCATCGAGTTCCCGCGCAAGTTGAACTGCAGCGGCATCTAGTGACTATGTTTAGTCTATCTTCACATTCCATTCCTGTTCCATTCAAGGTCCTACATACCACTCTGTAAATAGTGTCTGTTTGAGGAGTGAGCCAAAATTTGAAGGCTGTCATCAATGTCTTTGAGCTTCCCAAGCCGGATGCGACGGCCAACAGTGACTTTGGATGACCGTGTCGTAATGAGGATCGCGCCGTGATGCGCGTCAGGAAGAAATGGCCGGATGTCGTACCCCTTGACGGCATTGGCATCTCCATCGCCCTCCGTTCCTCCGTCCCGCCCCTTGTTTGCCTCGCCATTTCCATCTCCGCCTAGCCTCGGATTGTCGTAATTGTCGTAGATAACCAGCCAGCGGTTGTTCTTGCTGTTGTCGAGCCACCGTTTGACCGCCTGCACTGCTTTGTTGAGGTCACGGCTCGCTACCGCATCCTTGACGTAGACGACTGATGGCTGTTCGCGTAAAATGCGGTTGGCGACTCTCGCGAATCCCTGCGTCAGCGATGTCTCGTCTCTAGCATTCAGCCAAAACACGGCCGAGTATTCTTCCCGGTGCCGTTTGGCGTAAGCCGCGGCCAACTGGGTCTTGCCCATCCCCCCCAGCCCGTGCACTACAGCGACTCGCTTGCCCCCGCCTTCGCTGAGCACCTCGTGGATCCCGGTGAGCTCTTCCTCCCTTGCGACGAAATGGTGGACTTCACTGATTTCGGACAGGCTGAAGCCGATTGCAAATGCCGCGCCGGTACCATCGAGACGCGCTACATCAAGGCAAAGCCGTCAGTTACAGTGGGCTAGCTCTAGAGATGCTCTCTGCTTCAGGATCGCCTACCCTCATCCGCCCTCCGCTCCGCCTCCCAGCGCCGCCGAACCTCTTCGGGGGCGGCGCGTGCCATGATCTGGAGGTGTTCCGATACAATATTGTACCCACTGTCTCCTTGTGACGTGTATCTGACCATGTTGGTGTGGTCCGCGTGTATGACAATCGATTCGGCGTCCGCCTGGCCCGGTACCACGGCGGACGCGCGGGGTGCAACCTGCTCTTTGTTAGCTGCCACTACTATAGCCAGGCAAAGCCCACGTACCATGATAGAGCGGCCAAAGGGCGTCGGAGTCTGGTATTGTTCGTACGCAAACTTGGTCACGAAATCGCCGCTGATCGGCCCGTACTGGCCCAGCTGCTGCTGAAGCCACTCCGAGTCCCGTTCGAGGTGCTTCAGTATCCGGTCATCCGCAGCCACGAAGAGGGACGCCACATTCACCAGGAGCCTCCCAAGCTCGACGCCATTACCACCCTGGTGCGGCGTGCCCATGAAGACGACTCCATAGGTGGAGGTCGTGATGGAGCGGTGCTCTTCCAGAGCGCCGCGTCGAGCGGCATCCGAATGAATAAGAGCCTACGCGGATGTGAATACGGCGGTCAAGGAGGACTGAACATGGTACCCACGCTCTTCACGACAATCCCGCCCAAACTATGCGCTACGAAGATGATCGGACGTTCCATGGACTGATTCGCGTCAGCCAAGAAGCCTCGATGTCCAGCACGCAGATACAGCTCCTACATCAGATAGCTTCCGCTTCCTGCACAGGTCGGAAACGAGTGCCCGTGCATGGTCGTAAAGGTATTGGCAGCTGACTCGGGAGCTGGCATGGGTGTTGGCGTCGTAGCCCCAGCAGAAGATGCGGGCGTGGGGGATGTCGTCCGGCAGCAGATCGCGGAGCCAGTGGACGCCATTGCTCGCGGTCCAGGTCTTGTCGCGGTGGCCGTTAAGGCCATGGACAGCGACGATGCTGCGAGAGGGAAGCAGTTAGCTGGGGAGTCGCGGGAAACGAGACGCCGGCGCACGCGGCGCGTGGTCGACATGCGAGACTCTCGGAGAGAATAGAGGAGAGACGGCAACCTACTCGACGGTAGGGTCGATGCCTTCCGCGACTATCTCCAAGCCCTGGGGCCAGGGGTCGGGGACTGCGACAGGCCCGGGCGCGGTGGAGGTTGTCCTGACTTGCGGGGCCGATGCTTCGGGAGATGCGTCAGACTGTGGAGTCGTGCGGGGTGCCGTCGACGATGGTCGGCTGCCGGGCCAGTGGAGCAGCCTCGACAAGCGCGACGAGCGCGACGAGGACATGGCTGCTGCGTCAACTTCGAAGTATCGCAACAGTCAGCGTGGGGAAATGCTATGATCGATGATGGTTTGCCGGCTGCCTGAGAAAGATACCATCATCGAAATGTCGAGCTGCGGACGGGCATGGGTGGCTGAGGTTTGCATGGTGCGAGTTGATTGGTGAACCCCCGCTCAGCTGAAGTCGTGGCTGCATTGTCCTTGATCAGTATCGGTCAGCTGCTCGGCAGGCTGGCAGCAGTCGACAGAAGGATCGAATAAACCAGAGGCGTGGCCAAACGGCCAAACGAAATGGATGACATGGCAATGGCAGCCCTTGTGGCAACGTGAAGGGGTTTGTTTGCGGAGTGAGACAGACCCTGCTATGGAAACACTGGGCTTGCTGGCAGGGGAGAAGCAGTCTTTTAAGCAACTTCCCCGGACCTAATGTTCCAGGCCTCTAAACACCAACCATTGACCTCATGCCCTTGACTCGCCCCAGCAGTCCGCGGTTCTGTCACAGGTCTATCGTACATGGCAGTTTTGTTCCCCAAATTTTGGCAAGCCTGGATCATGGTTCCGGGCCTCGTGGAGCCCGTGGAGCCCGTGGAGCCGCCCTCTTAATTAATATCGAAGCAGGATGGATGTCCAAGACGATTCTTGAACGAGTGTTTTGGACCACCTTGCTATGAGCGGGCCCGAAATACCAGGATTATACGGCGCAGAATGTTTTCAGCTCGCGTGCCCAGCTGCCGAGATATTTTCAGCTACTGGTTCTCAATGTAACGGACCCAACCGGGCGGAAGATTTTGTGTCGATCATTGATCAGCTTCGCGACGAGCAGTAGGATGATGTTCTGGATTTCTCTGGGCCGAGAATCCCAACGTCCTGAGATCCCCTGTTGCTTAATGTACACTACCAGGACCAGGGAGAGCAATACCTGCCCGTTGAAGATATTATAGAGTCAATATTGTGTAATCAACAAAGACCGTGATGTGTCCCGCATGTTGGATGTCCCGGATATAAGACTTACAATTGCCTCAAGACATTGCCTGCCATGACCCTGCCCTTTAGTTGACGTGAGCCCTGTGCGTTCAGGAGGATGAGCAAATGCCACCGATCAAGCCTAGCGTGACGAGGAAAGCAGAACCAGCGGTGAAAAAGGAGCCTGCGGAGGTCGCGGCCATCTTGGTGCTGCCAGTTCCCAACTTGGGTGAGTGTGTCGATGTTCATGATGGCGTAGAAGATCATGAAGATAAGTTGTTTGTTGTGGGAGCATGCGACAGGATCAAGCGGCTTCAAGCTCATAGGGATGGCAGTAGTTGAGTCTTTCTAACATTATCATGACCTGTCTGGTGCCTGAGTTCTACCCTGCTTAAAGCTTGCCTGCTTGCCGGCTGCCGGGTCTGCCAATAATAATTCAAGACCTCCCTGCATGCAGCCAGTCAGCCTGCACCTCCCAGGCTCCCACCCAGGTCACACCCTCACTCAGGGCCCACTGCCCCAAACAAACCTGAACTTGAAATCACAGTGACAACCGCCACACGCTGATCACCGCTCCAATGCTGTCGCTTCTCGCAATTCCAGTCGAAACCCAGTTGGCCATCTGCACCGAGATTGTCGAGTCGTTCCGGCATGACCGCAAGAGAGCCCCCGGATCACCCCGTGGCGCTTTGCCCGCAACACCCGACCGGCCCGACCCGACCCCGGTCTGGCAAGACACGCTGGAAAACTTCGCGGCGCCGGGGGGCCTCGCGCGCACCTGCAAGGCTCTCGAGCAGCTTACCGCCCCGATGCTCTTCGAGCGCGTCAAGGTCTCTGTCTTCCGCCCCATCGCCTTTGTCCAGATCATCAGACACTTTTCCCGCTTTGGTCATCTTGCCGCCCTTGTCAAAAATCTCACTATTGGGAGCAGCTGGGATGACTCCACCCTCTCAGCGTTACAAGCGAGCTTCCTTATCCAAGAGGGACGGCGGTTGGGCCTGAAGCTGCTGCCTGACAGCCTCGATCTTGACCCATCCAACCAGGTCGAGTCCAGGTCGGTGTTGATCGATGTACTACTCTGCCAAGTTCCCGCTGTCCGGAAGCCCGTTTTTGTCCTCTCACAGTACCGGAACTTTGTACTACGAGACGGCCCTTGTCTGTCGTTCGCGACCCGGCTGCCCGACTCCCTCACTCTAGGCTCGCTACGAGACATTGAGGCGCATCCTGAACCCTCCTACAATCACTGCGACAGCTTCGATAGGACGTCCTTGACGGTTCTTCTCCGCCATGCCCCGGCTGTGGCGCGCCTGCGAGTCGGGTGGTGCGATGGCATGGCGCCCGAAGGAATAATTCAAAATGTCTTGCCAGACCTTCGGGACTTCCATCTCTCTGACGGGTTGGACCCAGACCTCGCGGCTGTTGCAAAATTCTGCCCACGGCTCAAGAGATGCCGCATTGGAGGCGGCGTCCTGGCTAGCGGATCAATACATCAGATGTTCAAAGCTCAAATACCGGGTCAGGAATCCGCATTGAACGCACTGCTGCCGTTGAGCACCACACTTCAAGACCTCGACATAGACAGGTCCGGCATTGCTGTCCTGGACATCCGCAACCTTCCCGACATGGTCCCCTTCAGCGCTCTCCGGTCGCTGCGCTGGATCTTTTTCAGGTGGCCGGATGGAGACAATGGTATGCTCCTCGACAGACTCCCGCCTGCCATCGAATCGCTGTGCCTCGGGGCGCCCGACATGCCGGTCTACGATTTCGCAGTTCTGCTTCTCGAACGCCTCCGCAGTGGCCAGTTGCCGCGATTGAGGTGCTTCAGGTATGTGCTGGTGTACAAGGAGCTGGAACCGGGCATGGCCAAAACTATTGCCAACCTCTTTGACGGAACTGGAGTGGACTGCAGTTCATTCATTGTTCGCCCACCACGGGTACTTGGAACAGGGAGTCCAGGGTCCAGGCCCTCATTGGTCTATGACGTTCCGGACGAGGCGTGGGAACGAGTGAGAGCGAAGGCAGGAACACCTTTGCCCCGAATGATCTAGGTATCAAGTATCTAAGGTCGACGGGTAAAGGTGGTGGGCTAGCCAGCGCTGTGTTTGTGTCAAAACACCAGAGGCCACAACCTGGGAGCCCCGTGCAGAAACAAGAACACATTAACCTTCCTCTCTTTATCGTTCGTTTTCAGCCTCGACGTGATCCCCTTTTTAAGATAAATCAGAGCAGACTGCCATGCAATGTATCTGCTTCTTGCATCCTCGACCCAGGCTACAAGAACGCCTTAACTACTGACCTAATCTCAAGACTTGCCAGGCCGCGCATCCCCGCCGCGTCACACTGACAGCATTCCCATAGTTCGTTAATTATCTGATCTAGTCTGGGGCAGACCCAAGTGCCACAGTTCTGTCGCACAACGCTTGGCAGGAGAGGTCCAACTTTTCGTTGCAACTCTGAATTCTGCTCTGCAAAGAATCATAGGAGACACAGGACTGCCCAACCACATCAGGACGACCAAACCGTGAGAGCCAAAGAGGCACGGAACATGGCGGAACATTTTGATGAACATCAAACCCACGAAGTCACCAATCCCGCCCATTATTTGATAGGTGCTCTATCATACGTCCCCGTTACTAAACATACAAAAGTCGACGACACAGACAACTGCTTCCATCAACCTTCTTCCCCCTCCATCTCGAACTAGCCCCCCTCACCAGGTACAACGAACCTCGTCGAAGTAGAAATCGTAGACAATGACGGGCGGATTCCCGAATTTGCCCTCCAATGGAACCCACCCGTTAAAAATTATACAACGCTTGGCCTGCTTGTCAAAATAGAAATGGCCCCTGCTCTTGACCATATCTTCGTCGTGGTAGTCCATACAAAGGGTATTCAACCCAGGGACATATGGGGGATCCTGGCAGCCCCGTTTAGGATCCACCTTGTAGGTGCCGAAGGCTGTTTTCCATCGTCCGTTGGAGTACGTGTACTTGTGTATGTCGTATTCGGTCGCCCGAAGGATCAGGGTGTCGGCTGCAGCGAGGGACGCCAGCGGGGCGAGGAGGGCGAGGACACTGAGCAGTTGCATCGTGAGGCTAATGAGTTAAGGTCGGACAATTATTAGCAGAGCGCTCTGATCTCGGTGCTGGATTGCGAGGAGTTGAGACATACCGTGTGGGTGCCGGCCGGGCGAGACGAGAATGTCAACTTTCTGTTGCGTGTTTGTTTGTAAGGCGTGGACTCGGGCGGTTCAAAAGATTCTGGTCTGGTGGCAGCACTGGGGGCTGGACTGGATGCCCTGACCTTTTATGTCCGCACTCCTGGCTCTCATGCCCGTGACCTGTGTGAGCTGCCCGAGGAACCAACCACGACGGATCAGCGCAGCCTGGACGCGTTCCTGGCTGGTACTCGAGGCGCGGAAAGGTGTTGTAATCTTGTTGGTTCCAGGTTGGCTGCCACATCTAGTCGCCAACAACCGTCCAGTTTAGCCCCCCGTCCAATAGGGTTGGTTGCGGCCCGCCTCTTTTGACAGCCACCCGCGGGAAGATCGGGAGGGTCGTGCATCAAGTGCTTTGTTTGACATCGCCGTTTGATTAATTCACAGGGGGGATTTGATCGGGGTGACGGGTTGGCAACGCTGCAGGGTGAAATTACAGTGATTGTGCTTGCATGCATGCATGTGGTGGGAAGATGCAGCCGCGTGCATGTGGCACAGTCCCCAGTCCCCAGTCCCCAGTCCCCAGTCCCCCCAGCCTGCGCCCAACGCCTCCAAGATCCGCCTGGAGACTGCACGATGTGGCGTCCAGAGTTGCACCACCACCATCGTCATCGCCATTGTCAGCCTCTCAGCCTCGGGCTTCCCCACCCTCATCTATGTGGCTCAAACAATGCCCTCTACGACCCTGCAATAGCCCGGCTCACAGCGCTCCTCAACTCCGATTTCTACAGCATCCTCCGACCCCTCTGGAGACTGAGGACGGATGGGCCTGGCCGTGGATTGGGAGCTTGCACAAGTATGGGAGAAATGAGTTGCAGATACTGGATCTTAAGCGGCCAAGCGCCGTGGTAGGCGTCGACAAGATCGCACATGTGGATGAGCTCACACCGCCTCAGCTTGGCTCATCCCATCCCCTGCCCAGTTGAATACCACCACGACAGTGAGAGAAAGCAGAAGGCGAACGGAAGATGGTGAAAAATTCTCAATTAACATTGAAGCCACCATGGACATCCATTCCCCCGACAAGTAGACAGATATAATACAAAGACTCTATCGTACACCCTCTGTCTTTGCACAATACAAAACTCGACTCCTCAAACTTCTTTCCCCTCTCCAATTGAACCAGTCCAGTCCCTACCAGGTACAGGGAACCTCTGTCATATGCCACCTTGTGTGGAAAACAACAAACTTGCCGCAAGGAGTTCTATCATCTATGGGAGTGAACCCAGTAAACACAATGCAACGCTTGCCCTGCTTGTCGAAGTAGAAATGTCCCCTCTGATGATTCGGCGCGAAGTCCAGGCAGAGCGTGTTCATACCAGGGACATGAGCCGGCTTCTGGCAGCCGTCTCTGACGTCCACAGGGAAGTCGCCGTAGTACGATTTCCACTTCCCGTTCCAACGTGTGGTCGTACCAAGACAGGCGGATTGCTCAAATACCAGCTCGTCGGCGACGGCGTAGGAGACGAGGGGGGCGAGGAGGGCAAGAACACTGAGGAGTTGCATGGTGAAGCTAAGTCGAAGTCGAAGAGTTAGAAGACCGGAGTAAACGCCCTGATTTTGGTCCCGAGACTGGATTGCGAGAAGCTGGTACATACGATGTAGGCCCCGGGCGAGAGGCGTCTGGCAACTTTTTGTCGTGTGTAACTCTCTGTAGGACGGTGGACTGTCTCTGGCAAGCGGTTCTGGTGGTTCTGGTGGTTCTGGCGGTTCTGGTGGTTCTGGTGGTTCTGGTGGTTCTGGTGGTCCTGGTGGTTCTGGTGGTTCTGGTGGTTCTGGTGGTTCTGGTGGTTCTGGTGGCGGAAGATGCTGATATTTATGTCTAGATTCCTGGCCCTCATCCCCGTGAGCTAACGACGATGTCAAATTACACCGACTGCAGGATCCTCCCGATTCTGATCCCTTTGCAAGCGGCTGTCAAAGAGTTGGGGGCCAAACGGGGGGTCCGCCGCTGTTCGACTTAGCGCGTCGTTCAATCTGGCCCCCAACCTGGAGCCAACAACATGGAACCCCTTTTACCACCACAAGTACCTCCCAGGGACGCATCTTAGCCATCTCAAGCAACCGTCAGAGCAACACCAATGACTCGTGTCTCCACGACAAGTAGACGACATGAACGCTGTTCCGGCTGCCCTGTGGGCAAGAATAAGATGGGCCGACGTGGTCCACAGGCGCAACCTATCCCAGAGCTTGTTTTGCGCCTCACGCCGGCATGCTTGGCGGCAGCAAGCTTGAGGATCCCGAACAGGCTACCGCTTTGCACCATGCAAGCAAAATGACTGTAATTTAATCTTGCAGCGTTGCTCGTCCCCTGGGAATAAAAAAGAAATCGGGCCCCTGCGAAGAGTGCGGCACAGCGCGGTCCAACCAGAACCATTCCAGCGCCCTTGCGCCCAACGTCTCCATGACCGGCCCGAGACGAGACTGTGGCCCAACCCACGCTCGTCCTCACCAGTCCGCCACCACCCCAATCACCACCGCTGCCACCACGCTCTCAACCTCCTGCTTCCCAACCCTCATCTGGCTCAACCCCTCCGACTTCTTACTGGAGCAGACTTCTGGTCCCTCTCGACAAAGCGGACAAGAATCCACATCTCAAGGATGGCAGTCCAACTCAGACGCGTTGATGGTTTCTTTGAGTCTGGCCTCTCGGCACAATTCTCTGACCTGACGTACAAGCAGGAGAGGTGCATTGTGCACGCACATCCCAGTGCGTTTACCAATCCATGATATCGAGCTCCACCTTCCCCTCTCGATGCTGATGTGGTTGGACCTTGAAGCCTCGGACAAGCTCCTCTACAACCCTGCAGCATGCCGCATCACAGCGCTCCTCGACAACAACTTCACCATCCTCCTTCGCCCAACCCACGGATTCTTCCCCTCCTTCATGGCCAGCGATGACCCGCCCACCAGTTGGGTTGCGGACTCAACCCAGGGCGACAGCTGGCAGCCCTTCGGCGAGCCAAGCTGACCGCCCAGTTCCCGTCACCCCTTTCGACCGCTGTAAAGACCGAGGACGGCCCAACCGTGGATTGGGAGCTTGCACAACCATGGGAGAAGGGGTTGCAAGGACTGGATGTCAAGTGGCGAAGCACCATGGTAGGCATCGATGAGATCGCCGATGTGGACGAGTGCTTGGGGGCGCCAAACCCCTGGAGGCCGACGAATCTTCACTTCTTGAGGTTGAACACGAACGGGGATCACACGGGGGAGCAACAACACCTCCTTTCGTTGCCCGATGTAGGGTAGCAAACGAGGCAACAAGGGCGGAGCGGCTCCTTCACCTCCTCGGCACGAGATGAACCTGCGAGCTCGGCTTCGTCATCCTCTCTCCCAACTCCACATCCACCTCCGACCCAACCCCTCTCGTCCCCATAAACGGACTCGGACTGCCCGGAATCCCCTCGCTATACGGACTCACCACCACCCCCTCCCCCCTCCCCTCAACACTCCCCCTCCCACCTCTCACCCCCTCTCCAACCTTCTGCCTCGCCAACGCCTTCACATGCCCCGCAGCGCGCAACCTCTCCAGATTCTTCTCCCGCCTCAACACCTCCGCCTTCATACCACCCGTCACCCTCCCCTCCCTCTCCCTCAACCGATTCGCCCTAACCAACATCTCCCTCCCAAGCAAATACAACCCCGTCCTCACCACAACCCACGTCACAACGGTATTCCACACAAACCCCACCGCACTCCTTGCCAGCAAAAAAGCACTATTCGTCCTCAACCCCGTCGAAAACGCAAACGCGAAGCTGACCAGGATAATCCCCGCCGAGACGGGGAACATAATGCGCAGCTCGTTCGAGAGAGGGAGGCGGCCGTCGTTGAGCTCGGCCGCGTTCATGCCGAAGAGGGAGGCGCAGAAGGAGAGCGGGAGGAAGATGATTGTGACGATGGTGAAGATCATTATGGACTGGCCTTGGTGGAGAGTTAGTTGGGCTTGTTTGACGGCTTCGCGGGCTTCGATTACGCCCGCTTGTTGTTGTTTGAGGGTGAGGAGGTCTTTGAGCTGTGGGGTTGGGTGGGGGGTGGTTAGTTAAGGTGCATGGAGGTGAGAAAAATGGGGGTGATTGGTTTTGGGGGGAGGGAGACGAACAGTTGCAGCAGTGTTTTGGGCGTTTTGCAGCAGCGCGCGGAGTTCGGAGAGACGCTCGTTCAGGTCGAGGAGGAGCGTGTCTGCTCGGGCGAGAGTGCGCTTGGCGGTTTGCCGTCGCTGCTCCTCGCGGGAGTCGGGGTTCGTGTTGACGGTACCGTCACCCTCGAAGGATTGCCCTAGTGCGAGATCCCAGGCTGCCGACGCGTGTGATGTCCCCGGCCGCCTGGACCGGACGAGCGGCGTCAAAACTCGGCGGATGTGCTTGACGAAGCTCTCCATCACCGTCTGCTGCTGCTCCTTGATCCGCATCATGATGTGCAGCTCGTCGATGATGTCCTTGACCTCCTTCAGAAGCTCACCCTCTGGGTTGATGTTGAGCAGGTGGTTCTGCGTCGAGTTGTCGGACGAGACGTATCGTTGGCGTTTGTAGTCGCGGCCTGCGAGGTGCGTGTAGATGAGAAACTGGTCGAACGCGGCTGTCTGCTTGTATGTCAAATCCCGAATCGCGCCGTTGAAGAGCTCGACGAGGTTGGGCTGGCTATGATTGGTCTTGGTCCTGTCGAAAAAGACGCGCGATGTCTCGTCCACGATGATCAAGGCCAGGTCGTAGGCGGAGGAGACCTCGCCCTGGCGCACATACTGAAGCCGCGTGCGCAGATTCTTGTGGATGGCCGAGGGATCCGGTCTGTTCCTGCCCCAGTGTCGTGGAAAGCTGGTGATTATCGTCCCTGCGTAACGTTAGCGGCGGCTTCAAGTCTCAGGGGCCCAGGCCTTTGCAACACTCACGCTCGTCGAGGATCCACATCCACAGTTGGTCAACCATAATGATCCGAGGCGTCTTGCGAATATCTTCGTTGCACTGCAAACAAGCTTCCATGCCAATGCTCTCGTGTTCGTGTGGCTGGGGGGTTGTGCCACGGTACACGACCTGGTCTCTGTCTCTGGCTCCGGTGCTCCTCAGCGCGCCGTAGTAGGCCTGATCGAGCGTCCTTCTCGGCTGCAGGGGCGGCTCAACATGCAGATACTGCAGCATCAGCCGCTCCTCCGTGTGGGAGTCCATTGCCTCGAGCAACGCTGCTGCGGCGCGGAAGACCTGGCCGAGAGCCTGTTTCCGGCCAACTGTGGCAGGACTCGGAGCCACAATCGACTGGGAAGCTGGAGTCCATGTGTTGGCAACAACCGTGTCCTGTGTCTCGACGTGGGAAAACTGATGCTTGGCCTGGTCGACAACTTCCGAGATGGACGTCACGCGCTGCTTGCTGGCCTCCTTGACAATCTCGGCAGACCTCACTCGACCCCGATCCGTCTCCCAATGAAGATAAGGCATGAACAACACAATGTTCCTTGGAATAGGCTCCGAGGCCACGGAATCAACTGAGATGCTGGAACAAAAAGGGCGCATGTGCCGAGCGTGCACTTCCGAGTCCGCCTCAAAGTTCCGCTGCCCTTGCCAATAACCTGGCTGGAGCAACATCTCGGTCTTGGACTGGGGCCTCCTGGTCCGAGACTTCAAGGAGAGGCCGTCCGGCTCCGGCCGCTTGTCGTGATAGTAGCGGGCGATGACCTCCTCGACCCAGACCATGTTGTTGGCGGGCAGGTGGAAGTAGCGGATGATTCCGTCGTCGGTCGGCTGCATGATCGGGTTTCTCGATTCGTCGTCGCATAGCAAGTCTGCCACGGTCACCTTCTGATACGGGAAGGACTTTGGCAACCAGGGAGCGTCACATGGCTGTCCATCTTTGAAGTACATGACAGGCGCCTTGACATGGTTCTCGACGGGGTCGTTGGCAACCCCAAAGGCGGGAGTTCCGGGGGTCTGGGCTCGCGAAGAGGCTGAGGCGAACTTGGCAGAGCTGGTATACCCGGGGTTGGATGCGCTTGAACGACCAGTCGCAGCGTTCCACTGGGTCATTGCCCGCTTGAACTCCCGAAGACGAGCGCCAGCTGTCGAGTTGTAATGCGTTGTTTCCAGGCCATGGCGGAGCTCGAGGATCTTTTCGTTGATACGCGCGATGCGCTGCTGGCTCTCCTGCGGGAGGCTCTGGTAGAAACGCCTCTGCTTCGAGGCGGGCAAGCATCCGTTGAAGTGGACGGCCGGATCTGACACCTGGTGGCTGTGTGGCAGATCGCTGAGACAAGTTGACGGCAGCTGGTGCGGCATGTCGACGCCAGGCCCTTTCGCAAGCTAGGGCGGAGTGCGATCGGTGATGATATCCAGCGGCGATGAACATGAACAGACACGGCAGCGCACAGGACCGTGTTTGTTGAGGATGCAATGAGGATGAACTGCCAAGCATGCAGAGAAGAAAAAAAAAGGGAGTCAAGCTTTGCGGCTTTCCCCGGGTCGCCCACAGGGCTGAACCGTTGCACCGCTGCTGACCCAGGTTCACATGAGTGGCGCATCCGTCGTCTGCATGGGGAACGATGGATGCATGCACGCGCCAGGGGCTGCGCTGCAACGCTCCGAGCCTTCAACTCTGCAAGCTTTCGGACCTCGTTCAGCCCATCCTCCGTGGATGTTCAGCCCAAGCCATGCTTTGTTCGTTCCAGCGTGTTCCAGCATGGGATACGCCTGGCCCAAACCCGACAAAACGGAACGGTCGTGGCATTCGCCAATCGTGTGTTTCGCCTTTCACATCCTGGATATGAATGGGCAGTCTTAAGCGCTGGGGAAGCATCACGGTTTTGCGGCTTCAAGTCTCTCCGTCTGACGCGGAAGCGGAAGAGGGAAAGAAGAAAATTCATTCGACGAAACAAAAACCAACGTGGAAGCTCTGGGGTGCTGCAACTGGCCGAATCGGGCAGCCTCTTGAGCTAGTTCGGGTTAGGGTTCCATAGGGCTGTGAACTCCCACCACAGCGCTAATCCACTTTCCGACCTTCCATTCCCCAAGCCTCTCCAATGTCCACACGAATCCGTTCTTCTCGCGCCTCTCCGTCAAGTCCTTTGTCAAGGCCGCGGCCGTCTTCCCCCATCGATGCCATGAACCACTTCCGTACGAGTATTGGGAGATGTATTCGACACCCGCCGCCTTCCTGCCTGCGCCTGAATTCCACCGCTGACCTAATTCCTTGAAGACCTCCCCTAAATCGCCGTCGCCTTTTGCCCTCCCTTCGCACGACGTGCAGCCTTCCGTGATTCATGTCTCTTCCGAATCCCAGCGAGGGTGCGCTTCAGCTTGGCAACCTCTTCCTTGGTGTTGGAGAGCTTCTTCTGTGTCTTGACAAGCTTGCGCTCGGTGCTGCTCCAACCCCTGATGGCCGTCTCACACTTGTAGTCCCAAAGAAATCGGTCGACCCTAAATCCTTCCGCCAAGTCCGCTTGAATCTGCTGGAGGCGCGCGATGGCGTCGGCAAGCACGAGCTGTTGGGCTGCGATCGAGGCTTTGATGTCCACGCCGTCGTTGTTCAGCCACGGCTCGTCAAGTTCCGGCAGCATGTTGTCCATGATGTCCGACTCTGCTTTCACAACGGCGAAGGCGTCTTGCATTTCTGCCATGGCACCGTCTATGTCCATTGGGCGGCCGCTCTTTGGTATGTCGGGGGACGGCAGGACTGTAGGCTGCACCTTTACCGCCCGAATGGAGGTATGTTCGGCTTGCCGGGTTCTGGCTGAGGGAATGTTGGGGTTGTTGGTTTGGGGGGGCCGCGAAGTCTTGGTTTTCTGAGCGCGTCAAGAGCGACCGGGCAGGAGTTCTTGACGGTTAACTTGGGTACAAAGAGGTGCCCAGACTTAAAGCAACCTTGCCAATATATAAGTATCAGAAAACTACCATCCGGTATATTTAGGGTAAATGGCATACCTGTCAACGTCGCTGAGTTGTCTGCGAGTCGGCAGAGACTGAGACGAACAGCAAACCAAAGTTTTTGTTGATGCCGCGTGGCCGGGGAGGTTGCGAGAGCGAAAGCTTTCTCCAATGTTTGGTTTCGAGGTGGTCTGGGTTCAGAACTGCGAGTTCCCGCAAATAATTTCGCAATGTGGCTATTGCATCCCATCTCAACCTCAGAGTCTTATTGCTTTAAACTTCTCCAACTATTCTATCGATACATTGCCAGGCCGATCCTGATCTTCGACTCCCTCCCAGCCCGCTTCAACTTCGGAACCTCAAGCTGTCATCGGATTTCCCTGTCCCCCTGCAATGAAATGGATACCCCAGCATTTTCCTTCACGCTATTATGAGTAAATTTCAGATAACATGAGGATAATGGTGAATATCTCACACCGGACACGCAGAGCTCTGCCTTCTCCCAAGTAGAAGTCGTAGCTCACTCCCACCGATCATGGTCTGCATACCCATGTGCGAGCCTTAGCAGCCACCCATCACCCTCCCTTTCGCCCTTAGCATTGATGCCTCCCCAGAGAACCACCCCCTTCCCATCCAGACAGCTATCTGCCCCAAACAGGCCCCTAGGTCCAGGATGCACCTTTCCCTCCCCAACCATCTGCTCCACCGGCACGATCTCAGCCGCATGCCACCTGAACTCTCCCGACTCCACTCCCGGCAGCTTCGCCCGGATATTGTCCTTGACCGCAGCCGCGCTCCGCCCACGGGCTGGCAACTGCAACGTCCAGATATCCGAGTAGTACTCTGTTTCTCCTCCATCGCCTCCTGAACACCCAAACAAATAAACCAGATAATCTCGGCCGTGTCCAGTGCTCAGCGGCACCAACGCCCCTCCCTCCCGCGGCTTCGGCCCAGGCGCAAGCGGATTCGCAGGAAAGCTCACGGTCTCCCACACCAACGCCCCCGGCTTCTCCCTCTCCTCCGCCGTCTCCCTCATATCAAGATAATGCACCACGCCCCCCAGCCCCTTTCCCCCACCATCACCATCACCATCCGCAACAACATACACCCTACCCCCCACATACGCCGCAGCCACCGCCCTTCCCGGCATCCTCGGCAACGCCGTCCAAGCCCTCTTCTCAACCTCATACATCCACACCTCCCTCTCCGTACCCTCCCCCTCCACCTCACAACCCGCCTCATCCCCACCCCGCTGCCTCTGCCCCCCAACAACAACCAAAAACCCCTGCCCCTCATCCGCAAACATCCAATGCCCCCACCGCGGCACCATCTCCCCGGCCCCAAGCTGCGTCACATCCCCGCGCAGCTTCTCCCAGCTCAGCGCCTCGCAGTCCCAGCGCCAGATGCAATTCCCCTCTCCCTCTCCCACTCCCGCTCCCTGTGGTGCCTCGTCACTGTGAGGGTGCGTCTTGTCGCCGTCGCCGACGGGATTCCCCACCGCGTCCCGCCCGCCATGGATCAGCAGGTATCTGTCCCCCCACGCGCAGGCGGCGTGCGCAGCGCGAGGGCGGGGGAGGAGGAGTTCGCCTGTGGTGGCGTCTTGGAGGGGGTAGGGGGGGTAGCAGGTGTAGGCTGTTTGTTCGCGTTCGCCTTCGGCTTCGTTGGTTGGTTTTGTGTTGTTGGTGTTGGTGTTGCGGGGTAAGGGGGAGGGGGAGGGGGAGGTGGGGAGGGTGATGGTGTGGATTCCTGGGGGGCAGAGGGTGGTCGGGGTGTCTTGGCCGCCGAAGATGTAGGCTTTGGTGCCGAGGACGGTGAGGGTGTGGTGTGAGCGGGCCAGGGCGGGGTGGCTTGTTTATGTTAGTTGTTCGTTTTATTTCCTGTTGTTGATGAAGGGGACTAGTCGTCTTACGGTGAGCTTTCGGGTGCTGGGTTGGGGAGGTGGGTGAGGGCGATTTTGAGGCGCAGAGTCGGCGCTGCGATGGCAATGCCTGCTGCTGCTTCGACACCTGTAGCCACGACTTGTTCGGCCGCGATGGCAGCTGCGGCGATTTCAGCCATTGTGGGCGGTGCTGGGCTGGAATGGAGGTTTTTTTCTGAGAAAGCTCTGCAGGTAATAGCTGAGGAGATATTTGGTTCCAGCAAACCTCTCCCGTAATGTGAAATGTCAAGATTGGGAGCTTGAGCAGTAGGTTGTGATCTTGTTGATGGCCCTATGGTCCTTGATGACGTCGTTGTGGACCCTTCGCCAATGAGGTCCCATTTCTGCCATACGCTGGCCATGCTGCGCAGACTTGAGCCAATCCTCCCACGTGCAACCCAAGGCACCCTGACTCGACCCTTCAACTGCAATTGTTGATCCTGGCGCGTCATTCGCCGACAACCTTATTCTCCTCAGGCTTGAGTTTCAGGACGTGGCGGGATATTTGTTGTGCCCAAACTGGCGATGGCAAGTGTCATTCGGCGCCAACGTTATCCTGAGGTGTTCCACCACAACATATCCATCTGTGCCACGAGGTAACCCTTTTCTAGGTTCATGTTGACATCTAGATATCTGGTGAACAGAACAAGTCTGACATGCAACATCACAAATGGTATGGTAGTGTGTTGAACTTGTGGTTGACTTGACCAATCTGCGCCTGTGACTCCAGTCGTCACTAATTAGTTGTTGCTCCCAAGACCAGACGTTCAGCTCCTTTGTCAGTGAGAGATGGATGAACCAAATGTCGCTTAGCGCTGACATCCAAGCCTCGTACTATGTAAAATCCTACTGCACGTGTATCGAGAACCCTGCATGTCTGGTCCAGGCAGCGGTCCCACACAGAGCTGACAGGATGACTCCAAGAACGGTTTAACGACGACTCCTCGCCTTCGGTACTCTCCAGCAACCCAGTCCACCAATTTCAATTCAGTACGATGGCGGCAGCACACGTACATCCAGAGTCCGCAAGTGACGTACATCCAGCGCCCGACAGCGACGGTCCTCCCCGCGCATTGTTGCGCGCTGCAGAGTACCTCGCACAAGACCGATTCCATCGACGGTTCACACTGCCTGCTACAGCAGATCATGGCGAACTGCAAGTCAGTTACGCCGACGTTGGACGAACTCCGAGCGAGGGTGACGATGACACCCATCACCCAACGGTTCTCTTCATTCCGGGAATGTTCGCATCGCGCTATCTGAGCGTCTGGATGCACACCATCGCAGAAAAGCTGGGCGTTCGGGTTCTGGTCGTTGACAGGCAAGCTCTATCCAACGGTGGAACCCTGCTCCTCGGTTCATGGTGGACTAACCGACTTATCTCGCTCCAGGCCAGGCATGGGCCACTCAACTGATGTGCCGCTTCATCAGAGAGTCGACATCTGGATCGAACTGGTGCCTCGCCTGCTCGCGCATCTACAAATCAAACATGTTGCATTGGCGTCTCACAGTGCAGGGACGATCTATCTTCTCAACACTCTAGTTCGCTGTCGCAATATCCTCGATCCCAATAGGCCAATGGCTGCCTTAGTAGGTATGGCTCTCCCTCCTTCCTCTATGATCACCATGAGATCCACCACTGTCCCATGTAGTGAAGCAGCACACGAACTAATAACCGGGCGGCAGCACCGTGGGTCGATCCGGCCCATTCTCAGGTCCTGACCATGCAGATGGTACAGAAGCTGCCCACCGGTGTATTTGGCATCTGGCACCACATACCCAAGTTCGCAATGACCAGCATGGCGGCGTTCAACTCAGTTTCCAAGATGTTACCTTCCAGCAGTGGCTTCATGACCGCAGAAACACCTCCGGTGGAGAGAAACCGCCAGAGAATAGAGCGCGACTACGGGCTGCCTGTGGAGATGCAGAAGGAACTGCAGACCCTGACTCTCAAGGCTATATTCGGCGAAAGCACGGTCGGTGGGGACAGCGAGGCGCTGCAGTGCCTCCGGAAGGGGCCTCCTGGACTTTGGGCCGAGTGCGACGACTATGCGATCTTTGTCAAGAAGCTCGCTGAGCTGGAGAGAAGCCGGGGGGCGGACGGGGGCGGTGGGTTGAGCAGGGAAAAGCTGAGAATCGGCATTTACTTTGCCGCAAGTGATAGCATGATCGGCTCGAAGGGCCAGAGTTACATGGAGGATTGCTGGAAAGGGAATGGGGGAGACGAGTTTCGGGACGCGCTGGACATCACGATCACGACGGTTGCCGAGACGGATCACGAAAGTATCGTGCAGTCCGTCGAGGTTCTGGAGCGGATATTCCTTGGTGCTGGTGGTGCTACGCCGAACGTTTAAGGAGGGGAGTCACTGAGGACCAAAACATGACGTTTCCATATATCTCTTGAAAGCCTTGACGTGCGTGCTGACTGGAGAGACAATGTGGAGGTCAAATTGATGAGGGGATAAGGGTCAAGGCCAGTTGTGAACTGATATTGTTGCAATGGTCTAAGCTAAGGGTGGTGGTGGGCATCTACCAACGATAATTACCTAGGAAACGGCAGATGCCTGGAGCTATAATGTATGCCGCCAGAATTTGGCGCGTAGTTGCGTACCCATGTCTCGGGCTCTTTTGTTTGCATATGGACTGTGTGCCACCCCTTTCGACGGTCCCATCTCGGACGGATGCCGCGCTCGGCGTTGAAACAGACACAGTGCAGCCAGTCAAACACGCGTGGCAGCGCAACTGTGGCCTCGCCTGTAAAGTCAGCCATCTCATCTTCCATCTGCCCTTCCTTTTGCTTCGCGATGGTATTTGGGGATGGCGGACGAGGAAAGCGTGAACTGCTGTTGCTGGTGGGGTTGGGTCTGCCGCGAGGAACCTCATCTTCTGCCCTGTCTTCCGCCTTATCCTCTGCCTCGTCTTCCGCCTTGTCTTTTGCCTCGTCTTCCGCCTTGTCTTCTGCCTCGTCTTCTGCCTTGTCTTCTGCCTTGTCTTCTGCCTTGTCTTCTGACTTGTCTTCTGCCTTGTCTTCTCCCCTGTCTTCTGCCCTGTCTTCCGTGCTTGTCTCCACAGGAGCAGTAGAAGCAGCAGGAGCGGCAGGAGCAACATAATCCGGGTCGACAGCGCGGATATATACAACTGGATCCTCGGCTAGGAGATTCACCGACATCTCCAACTTGTCCGTATACCGTGGTGTGTATGGCGCCTGGGCTGCCTCGCTCGTAATGACTGCCTCATCGGCGACGAGGAAGCAGTTGGTTCTTATCCCCTTGGGTAGATGTTCGCCTCCGGCTCCGTCACGCATCTTCTTGAACCTGGCGCGTAGCTCCTCATTTGTGGCGCCGTCCAACTCCTCGTCCTCAACGAACAAAACGCGGAGCGAAGGACGCAGCTCTGGCCCGCTGCACCAGTGCATCACAAATGTCTCGGCCACCTTTTGAAAGTAGTCCCGGAACCTCTGCCACACGGCACCGCCCTCCTCGCCGTGATAGCACCCGGTGCGGAAGACCACGAAGCCCCAGCACTCAGCGCCCTCTCCCAGCAGACCATCTCGAAGCATCTGCCTCATCCAGGGCGTGCCGAGCTTTAGGCGCCTCGCCCTTTCATTCTCTCGCCGCTTCGCCTCCGTGGCCTCCCGCTCAGCGTCCTGGATTGCCTTTTGACGATTTCTGGCGTTCATCTCGGCGGTGACCTCGTCGGCCGAACGGATAGCCCATAATTTGTTCACTGCCTCACTCCGCAGCTGCTCCAGCGGCGTGGGCTCCTCGACAGAGCGAATATACTCCACCACCATCTTCTCGAAACGTCCGAGCTGAGCCACGAGGTCGGATTTGGGTATGGCATCTTCCTCCCAGTTCACACCGCGAGGACCCAAGATCCGGGCCTCGCACAGCGTGAGCTCGTCGGGGCTGGCAATCGCCTTGCCCACCAGCTCGGCGCGCGTGTGGCCCGTTTTGGCCACGCACAACCGGTCTTCCTCCTCGGGCGGCGGGAAGTTCAAGATGGCGTTGAGTTCGGCGCGCGAAATGGATCGCGGGTCGGCGGCGGCGCGCCGATAGAGCTCCTCGAGCTCTGGCTTCGCCTTCATTTTGGGGAGCGGACGAAACACGGAGCGGACGAAACACGAACTGCAGGTGTTCGTCTGGCTGCGGCTGTTGTCTGGTGTTATTATGTGGACTGGACGTGGGAAGTTGGAATCTGTCAATCTGCAATGCGACACTGGCAGTTGCAATCGGGCGGTATCGGCTGCCTAATCAGGCTAGATGATAGCGATAAAAAGATAGAGTTAGTCTAGATTAAGTTGTATCATGCTAACATGAAGGTTGAGGAAGTTGACGACCCACATTTCGATCAGTCTACACAGGAGAGCAACAACTCCGGCACCAACGCCTACGGCTGAAGTGCCTGTCGCCGTCGAGACGCCCTTCTTTGCTAGCGACTCGACAGCAGGACACATCGTAAACAGAGGATTCGGGAATCCTGCGATCCATCGAGCTTGACATTCAGGCAGGCATCATGCTCGTCGAGTGGAACATCCAGGAGTCCGCCCAAAGGCCCGCCAGTGTCTGGGACTAACACTTGTGCGTGGGTGGCATACCATAGGTCTGAATCAACATCTACGATGCCTGCCGCATTTCCGTCCAGTCCTGCGGTCCGGCGTGCCTCCAGCTCCCCCGTATGTACCCCGCTTCTTTGCAAGCCACCCACGCAACCCACTTGCTTGAGGCTCCTTTACCACACAACCTACCAAGAAGCTCGACACCTCGATCCATCTGTTTTATGGTTGTGTCACCGCGCCGTCATCTGAGATGGCGGCTTGAAGCGAAGATCCTAGACCAACGAGACTCGCGTCGAGAAAAAGCCGCGTGATTTAGCAGTCTCATGAACCCCCCTGACCGCCGCGAAGCCTCAGAGCTGAAGGTTTCCTAATACTAATTTGACTCTTCTGCAGTTGTGTCAGAGTTGTGTCGTTGAGAGAGAGGCTAGTTTGGGGCGGTCCGCCGGCTGGAGTGACTGAACATAAATTAGAGCAGCCCCCAAACACCAGGAGACAATAGCTCAAACCTTGAAACTCATCAAACCCAGATCCCCAGACTTCTCATCCTCGACTCAACCAAAAATGCAGTTCTCTAGCGTCTTTGCCGCTTTGGCTCTCGCCATGACCGCCACCGCCCTCCCGGCCGTGGACACCGGTCTTGCAGCCGTGGACAAAAGGGACACATGCAACAGCATCACAATCCCTCTGTGCTGCTCCGTTCTCACCGTCCAGGCCCTGTACGATATCTGTGTTGCGGCTGTGCCGCCCCACTGCGGAAATATAACCTATTGCTGCCCCGATGTAGGTTCTTGTCCACGAGATATGTCCCAGTTGAAGATGAGGGTTAATCGTTTTGTGTCTCTAGAACGTCGCAATCCCCCTAGGCCTCACCCAGTGCACTATCAGCCTCATTACCAGCGGATAAATGAAGATTTCTTGCAAGGCCTTCAAACGGCCTTCCTCCTCGCTATTGAGGTTGTTTCTGTGAAGTTGGGGGCATCGCGTGCCTGGTAGCGAGTAACTCGTCAAGAACGGACAAAGAAGGCATTCGGTGGCTGGGCGCTTTTTCTTTCTCTTTTATCTCTGCCTTTCTGTTGTTGTCCTTGGCACTGGGCTGCCGCGTTGGATATACTTCGTCGGCAGTGTTCAGACAGAGCGCACCGGAACTCGAAGAAGGGGCACCACAGTCTTTTCCACTCGCTCAGGGGTGTACAACCTGCTCATTGGCAAGTAGGCTAGACGTTCATTTCAATATATCACCCTCTTTATCCCCGTATCCCTAGGCACCTCAACGGATAGTGCTGTTCCTTCCACCAGTACTGTGTGTTGATTGATGTTGTTAGCGGGGTCGCTAGCCAGGTCATCCATGACACCTCGGAACCCGCTTCCGTGGCACTTCCACCATCTTTCCGCCTTCTAAGAAGCCCCAGTCTGATGATACCTTGCTAATACTCTCTGCATTACCGTCCGCTGCTTCTCTTCAGGCGTCAGCTTCTTCCCGGGCCCGGGCCGTCGCTTTTGCGTGCGCGTCCAGTCGGCCTCATCCAGCACGTCCACGTACGGGACACCGTACCAGATCACAAACAGCCTCGTCTCGGAGCCGAAGGGCGCGCCGATCCGGCCGGGGTCCTCGCTCATTGCCGCGAGCACCTCGTCGCGCCGGGCCATCAGGTACGGATGCACGGTCGAGATGAAGTCATGGATGGTGACGAACCCGGGGCCCTCGCCCGCCGCCGGCTTAACCACCACCCCCTTCACCTGCTTCCCCAGTGGCCGCTTCTGCCCGCAGCACACTAGCAGGTGTTCGTCGCCCGAGTCCACCGCCCCGTCCTTGTCCGCGGCCTCGGGCGGGAGCGGCCCGTAGAGAACGTCCTCGTCGGGATAGTTGCCGCCGCGCTTCTCATCCGGGAGTAGGTGCTGGTCGTGTTTTTCCATCCAGTGGTAGTCCCAGTGGTCAAGCGGGTCGACGCAGAGCCGGAGCGACGACACCTTGGGCTCAGTCAGCGGCAGTTGCGAGACGGCGTGCCATTTCAGCACGTTCCCGTCCGCTTCCCCATCACCATTACCAGGACAGTAGGGTTCGGGAACCTCGTCGGGATCGAAATACACGTCGCGCGAGACTGTGATGGCCGTCTCGAGCGGGCCGTTCAGTGTCCAACGGATACGGCGGGTTTCGGGGATTCGGTCGACCGGGTCCGCGGGATGGCATCGCTCTTCGAACGATGGCAGCGGCGCCGAGCTATCCGCTGCTGCGTCGTGCTCTGCCACGCCGGCGTCTGGGTTATTGGTGGCCATGGCTCGGGTTGGGTGGGTATGCCATGCCATCCGTGACGTGTCATGATGTTTCTTTCGCCTCTTCTCAGCGTCCAGTCTTCCGTGCTCCGCACAGAGAGGTTGCTGCCCGAACCACAACTTGGTTGCTCGGTCAGGTAGGGTTGTTGGCCGACCTCTCGACGGTGGTCTGCGACTCAAGTGCCACCACTGATTCGGGCAAGCAAAGTCATATTCTGCTTGTTCAGCTTGTGAGGAACAAAAAGAACGGACACAAATTATCGCTGGTTTGACCCGATTGGGACGGCGCTAGCGAATCTTTGCGGGGAATTCCCTGGATTCAGGATCTTGTTCCTGGACGATGCCCTTTTCAGCTGATCCACTTCAGTCGTTTTTGTGCAATTTTCCCCAGAGCCTGGATTCCCTGGAACGGTCTCGATCTTCGATGCCAACACCACTCAAACCCCGGAATCCCAATCTCCTGACAGCCCCTGGCTGGGGATGGAGCTGTTATTGAAAATGGGATATATTGAAGTCTCTGGGGGTGGGGCTGTTCTTCGTGGTCTCTTTCCCCGGTCTCTTTCCCCCTCTCTCCTGATCAACAGCACCCATTCTTTTCTCTTGAACCTGGCATTGCCGTGTTGAGCCAGCAATGGCACCCATTCGCTCCAATGCTAGCCTCCGGGCAGCGTCGCTCCTTTATCTTGTCTCTTTGGCTCGAGCACTCCCGGCCCTGGGCGACTTCAAGTACCAGGGATGCTACACTGACCGCAACGACAACCAGTCCCTGACGGGCAAAGTGATCCGCGATGACAAGATGTCGCTGCAAAAGTGTGCTGCGAGCTGCAAGGACTACCCGTGGTTTGGCGTCGAATATGGCAGCCAGTGCTTCTGCGGCACCTCGCTTTCGTCAGACGCTGAGAAACGACCGGATACCGAGTGCAAGATGAAGTGCGGAGGCAGCCGTTGCCAGGTGTGCGGCGACGCTGACCGCCTCAACGTCTTTTGGACCGGCCGCGAAGCCACGGGAAGCAACCTCGAGACGGTCGGCAACTTCGAGTACAAGTCCTGCTGGACCGACGATCACAACGACGAGTCGTTGACGGGAGTCAAGTTCTCGCAGGACGACATGACGGTTGAGACGTGCGCCGAGTTGTGCAAGGACTTCGGACACTTTGGTCTCGAGTACGGCACTGACTGCTTCTGCGGCAACGACCTCGGTGGCCAGGCCGCGCCTGAGAAGCAGTGTGGGTACCTGTGTGCTGGTGATTCGTCCCAGTGGTGCGGCGCGTGGGAGCGTCTGAACGTTTATACTGCCAAGTCGACGACATCAGAGCTTCCTCCCAGTCCCAGCACATCCGCGACGGAATCCGAGTTCAGCACGAGCTCTGAGTTGACCACTTCTTCCGAGCCGACGACGACCACGTCCGAGACGACATCCGAGGTCAGCACGACCTCCGAGTCCGAGCTGACCACCACTTCCTCCGAACCCACGACCATGACCACGTCCGAACACGTCACCACCGAAATCCCGACGACAATCTCCTCCCCGGAGCCCATCACGCCTACACCAACCCCGACCCCAACCCCAACCCCAACCTCCCCCGCCTGCGAACTCACCACGACCCCGGTTCCGACCCCCAACCCCTGCTGGGCCGCCATGCCCGCCGCCTGCGGCCGAATGACAGCGGTGGTCCCGCAACCCATCGCCGCCACGCAGTGCAAGCAAGCCTTCTCAGCCGGCACCACCGTCCTCCCGCAAGTAGCCGCCTGCTTCGGCGACGAGCCCATCAACAACCGCGTCGCCGGCTCCAGCGCCTACAACTGCATTGCCTCCGCCGCGGACGTCTTCTGCCAGGTCAAGACGGTGTGCAAGGAAGATGTCGGGCTGGCGACGGGCCCCGGGGCGCCGCAGCCGACGAATGTCTTGGGGGAGGTCCCGGGCGGGTTTGAGGACGGGCAGCTGTGGCCGAGCTGGGGCCAAGGGGGGGCGTCGCCGGCGGATTTGAGTGTTGCCGTGTCGACCGAGAGGGTGCACGAGGGCGGGTATGCGCTCAAGGCGGTGTTTTCGAATGTCCGTAGTGCGACGTCGTCGTTCTCGAAGCGCGTTACGCTCGACCCGGGCGGCGTGTACCAGCTTAGCTTCTGGTGGTGGAGCCAGAACACGGCCGGCGACACGTGGGCTGAGCTGTATATCAGCGGCGCCGGGCTGAGTGTGAAGGCTAATGGGTTCACGTCGAAGAAGGCGCCGCAACAGTGGCAGCAGGAGGGCGCGACGTTTACGGCAGCCGCGTCGTTTGCAGATGTCAGGTTGACGGTATATGGGAATAGTCAGAGCGCGCCGAACACGTTTTACGTGGATGATATCAAGATCATCCGCGTTGCGTAAGAGGCCGGGGAGGACGGGTGAGACGTTGGCGAGAGCAGAAGAGCTTGAAAGACTGGCCAGGGAGTTGTTATTGTATGTAGTTACAGATTACATACCTGCGTACCTACCTCGGTGGCTTTGCCAGTTTGCCCTTTTACGCTCATTTTCTGGGGTTCTGACATGACTGGATACAAAGGGGGAGGTTCGAATACCTTAACACCAAAAGCAGCCCCAAACACCGGGCGGGTTTTGATGAAAACTGCAACTGAGCGACAGCCGATCGGGACACGACACAGCCGCAACGAAATCCGATTGTCTGCCGGCCACCGGCGCAATATTTAAGCTTGAACGAGGTTAAGCTTGTCTGCTAGCGCAGCCTCCAGTCTGCTCGGGTTTCAGCTGGTACTGTGCAGTCCAGAATGGGAGCACCGGCGCAATGTCCATGACGGACGGCCTCCACTGACTGCCCTGCTCAAAATGGCAAGGAAAGCGGCCTGCGGATGCCGCAAGCCGCCACCCATCGCTGAGCTGACCTCAGAAAGGCCCCAAAAAGCTCCATCTCAGCCCCAGCCCGGCTTGGCGAGCCCAATGGATCGGTTCCATTCTTGGGATCAGCGAACTCGCCAAGCTAGCTTTGGGCAGCAGTGTGGCTTGGGCAAAAGGGAGGTGTCCTGCTGATTGGATACAGCATGGAGAAGATCTTGGAGCAGGGGAAAAGCGCAGCAGATCTGGCAGGGGCTCAGAATTTGCGCAGTCGCTCGTCTGACATTTAATGATTCGGTCCCCCACGGGGACTGCTGTGGCTGTCTGGCACCAGGAAATCATGATTCTTTGATCAACTGCTCCAGAGCTATTTCAGAGGGATAATTCTGTCGTCAACATCAACTCGCCTCCAGACTCCAGTCAACCGGCAGAGGGCGAACATTCACCGGCCATCATGTCACCCCCATACGTCGTAGGCGACTCGTCGCCGTTTCTCAAACGCGTCCTAATCCCCTTTTGGATCGTCCGCATCATCGTCATGGTCATTCAGATCGCCCTGTACGGGCTCGTCGTCGCCGGTCTCGGCGTCTACAAAGGCGACCTCAACCGTCTCGCCGCCCAGTACAACACCAGCCTCAACTACAACGCCGTCTTGGCCGTCTCCTGCATCATCATGGCCATCATCCTGCTCTGCCTGATCCTCGACATCGTATGCATCGTCAAGCGCGCCAGGCGGACCCTCAGCCCGCCCTTCTTCCTCGGCGTCAACATCACCCAGAGCCTCTTCTACGTCGTCAACTTCATCCTGACCATGATCGGCGCCCGAAACGGCGTCCTCTCGGTCACGATCGGCGTGCTCATCCTGTAAGCCCCGCCTCAACCTTCCTTCCCAAACTCCCAACCCATCATCACCAGAACCACCCCCACTAACCAACCAACCCCCCCGCAAAGACTCTCCTTCCTCGGCCTCCTAATCTACGCAAGTGTCGTCTACCACCAGTACCGCAAAGGCTCCCTGCGCGGAGGAGCAGGAGGCAGCTACACCAAAACCGCCAACGACCCGGAAGCGCACAAGCTTGTCGCCACGTACTACCCGGGTGCTGGCTTGGGTGGAACCCAGCCCGCCAATGTCTACCCGCAGCATCAGCAGCAGCAGGAGGGGTATGCCGTCCCGCACGACTACCCCAAGACGGCCTACTTTGACCAGCAGGCGCATCAGCATCAGCATCCGGTGTATGCGGGCCAGGGGTATGAGCCGTATAGTCATGTGCAGACGGGGCATGGGGGACACTAGGGGGTTGTTTTTGGGCAGTGCTTTTTGAAATTTGATGGATTTGGGGAGGCGCGGTTTGGGGAGGCATGTCTGGTTGTTGCATGTTTTGTAAGTTGTATGTACTGTGCTATTTGGGTTGCGTTGGTTTTTCTCAGGCGTTTGGAGTTGGAGGGCGCCGGGACTAATAAATATTGGGCTTCTTGTAAGTAAGAGAAAACTGCTGTTGAAAACCCACATGCACAAAATCCGTGGCGCTCTGCTATCTCCCGTGTTTGTGCTGCTCTATAATTCCCGGGATCTATCGTGTCCGCGTGGGTGAGCCAGGAGTGGTGCACCGGCAGCAGCCACGGTTTTTTTTTTTTTTTTAGGTGCTTCTCCCCGATGCTGAAGATCGAGACGAGGAGGCAGTGCATCGGCAAAGTGTTGGGCCACTCGGCCCTGGCACTCCCGAGTCCATGCAGGGCTGCTGGCGTAGGGGGGTTCCAAGTATTTCAGGCTTTCAGCTCCCCATCCATGTCCCCGCCCACGCAACTACTAAAGCCACGAGACTGATCATCCATAACTATTTGAAAATCAGCATTCCGCCATGACCGTCCCCCGAGTTTCGTTTGTCGGGCCGCAATCCATCCCCCTCCCGCTCAACCTCAACGACCCTGTCCCCGTTCACGTCCACATCAGCATCAGCATCCCATTTTCCCTCCTCGTAAGGGGCCTCGACCCGGCGGCTACCCCAGGGCCAGAGCTCACAGTGGAACGTCCGTGGTCCACCCGGTGGGCAACCCGGCTGTTTGGACGCCGGCTGCAGACTTTCACCGAGCCGACAGACAAGGCGACTGCGCTTGCGCGCCCTCGTTTCCACGAGCTCTGGCCGCACCTGAGTACCGCATTGTTTGGACGAGAGGAGTCCGCTCAGTATTCGGTCATGGTGTGCAACGTGCGGGATTGGGCCAGGGTTAATGAGTCGCGGCTGTTCTACACGACGTGGGTTGGGTCTGAGCCGGAGTCTATCGACGACCCGATGCCGAACGTGAGGGTGCTGCTTCTGAAGGCGAGTGGCGGTTCGGTGGACGGTGGCATCCAGTTTATCTTGGAGGAGATGAGCGACGAGGCAAAGAAGGCATGGAATGAGGCGTGTGTGGGTGTGTCTCTGCCCAAACTCTCAGATGCGCCTCTGTCTGCTGTTGTCGGGGAAGCGGTGCGAAGGAATCTGGCCCTGAGTCGATGGGTGTCTGGCTTGGGTCCTTTGGTTTCCTCCTCACAATCGAAACGATGCTAATGAGCGTACTCGGTAATCAACACCTACATGTATTCACTTGTGTCCCACGCTGGTACAGCGAGGATGGAATTACCCTGGAACGCGTGACAGGTAGGCAGGACCCCTGGTTGATTGGGTGACAACAGGTGCCCTCAGGTGCTGCCAAGTGGCGACGTACGGCAATTTATTGAAGGTAAGGTATGCACCACGGCGGGCACTTTCCCTTTTTCAAACCCCAATTCCTCAACACTTCCAATCTTCTGGCAGGCCTGCTTTCTGCCACTCCTTCCTTGCATTGCTCAGTCAATTGGCGATCGCCAACCGCTGGCATTGAATGCCTCGGCGCTCAAGTGCCATGCCCGATTGTCCGTAAAATACCTAGGTAATTACCGTGCCTGGTGAATGCGCGAAGCCAACCTGTGCTGACCACCAACCAAACTGGCCGACCGCACTACGCAGGGGGTTGACAACCCAGTCCGCCTTCATCGTTGTACAGGATGAGTCTGCCTCTGGTGTCATGATACAACTTCAGGTACGTCCATCTTAGCTGCTGCCTCCAGCACCCACGGGGCTAATTATATATCTTGTGCGAGCTGCAGGATGGATGTTTGCGTCTTGTCTTCCCAGACCGACCCTCTTTCCAACTCTGGAATACCCCCGCACCACCGAGCCTCGCTCTTTGCAGGGCGTTCCCCGCCCATGTTGCTCAGTGCCAGCTCATACATGCCGTTGAAATGGATGAAGTCAACGGCCTGACCTTTTTTTTTCTCACAAGGTCTGTTCTTTGGTCTTTACGTCCATCAACGGCGTGAGTCGTGCGCCATGGACTCTTGTCTTCGAGCTTTTTCCAACCGGCGACGGCGAGGCATTGTCTGGATTTACGCCCCCGTCTCGAAACGAGACCCACCCATCCTTCTGGGGAGCCGAGAAAGCCTGCAGGCTCGAAGACAAAGCATTGTTATCAGGACCAAACTACTCGGCGACGTCATCGTTGGGATACAATGCAAAGGCACTGTCAGAGACAGGTGTTTAGGCGCCTCCTCTCCTTTGACAATGCTCTGCGGCGAACCGAAGGAGGAAACTCCGGTTTCTTACTTTGGCGCATACTGCAGAGGGCAGGCTGAGAAGGCGCTCACAGAGCCCTTTCGCCTGCCAAACCCCTGCGGGAGCCCGCTGGACGACGACTGCCCATACTTCTCGTGGGCGCCGTTGAGCGGGGTGTCCTCAACACTGGTCTTTTATGATGAGACCACCAGAGATTGCAGAGGCATTCTCCTCCATTACGAAAACGGGGGTGTCCGTGCCGTTGGCCAGTGCCGCCTGCAAGTAGACCCGACCGAGACGGTCGCCAAACCAGTCCAGTTGTGTTTTCGGGTTCACTCATTTTCAGACCGGTTCAACCGCACTTTTTACACAACGCGCGTGAAGTTCAAAGGAACTTGTCCTGCTGGTGAGACGGTGGAAGATGAGGTATGGGCGTCTCGCCAGATGGAGGGAATAATCAAGTTCTGGTTCACCGCACAGTCCTCCTTTGTCCAGGTTGTCGAGCCTTGACTTCCACTCACAATTATGCGGGGGCGACAACAATACCCAACTTCTCAAGCACGAGTCAATATCCCAATAGGAGCTAGCAGCTAATTAGCTCAGGTAAGGGAAGCACTCCAGCCGCCACCCCCGCCTTGCTGACGGAGAGCGTCAATTTGCACGTCCTCGTTGTCGTGCCAATCGTCGGGAAGCGGTCGGTTGGCTGGTCTGGGCGATGGGGTCCGGCTGAGCAGCTCTTTCGTGGGCACTGCGTGCGTTTTGATGTATTCCAGGCCCTCGAGAAGCTCGCTGCCATGCGTGGAGATCTCCAGATATTGACTTCTCTCGGGCATCCCCAAGCCCCCATGGGAAGGGACGAATGGGATCAGAAAGTCGCTCTCGCTCGAGAAGATCCACAGCCGCGCCGCACTGCCAACGCAGGTCATGGTCCAGATGAACGGAAGTTTAGTTTCGATGTGATATGCACATGCCGCCGTGAACGCCTGGTATTCTCCTCTGCAATATCGCTCTGCGAGGCGCTCGCTCGCATTACCTCCACAAAGAGCAGGGTTCCCACGGTTGTTGCGGTGCTGTCCATTCTCTCGACCACGAGGTCGACACGTCGCAACTCGCCTGGCTGGTGCGTCGGCGGCTGCTGGGAAGAGACGACGAATTTGTTGGCGTTAAAGACGACATGGTTGAACAAGTACTCCCATAGTCGCGTGGTTGCCCACTCTGGGTGGATCTGGGCATCCTGCCACAGGCGCGCCAGACGTGCGTTGTTGATGATGGACATGGTTTGTTGCCAGGTGGGGAAGAATTGACGAAAACTTTGAGCAGGCGAGAGGGAAGAGTGTGGTGAACAGATTGCTTTCCCGGGAAAGGAGGACAGATGGAATAAATAAGTATTCGGCGGGGAAATTAGGACGAGAAGACTCACAAGATAGTTACATGTTCGACCACACATCACAAGCGCGGCCTTCTTTGCGGCCTGACCCCTCACACGCGCGCGACGCCTCCAAGCGCCAGCCCCCAGGCAGCCGAGCAACATGGCCTGCCTTGCAAAGCGCGTATTGGCCCGAAGAGCTGATGAGTTTGAGCCGACATGCTTCTGTCTGTTGCGACCTTTACGGCACCCAATCAAGCGTGCTGGCATGAAGGACCCTGCCTGCATGTTGGCGCTTGCATGTGCATGTGGTCGCTCAGGGCCATCACCACCCCAATGTCCCAGTTGTCAAGAATCTGAGGGTTGAAACCAACCAACATAGTTGGCCCGGAGATATGGCCGAAGGCAACCGATCATCGCGCTCCATTTGAGCACCCTGCTGCATTGTCGGACAGAGCCCCTATTGGATGTTCCTGAGGCCCAACCACCAACTTGACTGGCCACGAAGATGGACACGCAGCTGGTCCATGAATCACCGGGTTTTGAGCCCAACATTGAACTTTGGGCATGCACCCTGTTCCTGGAACTCGGGCCGGGCTGCTGGGTACTACTACTGGGTAGACACATTGTGCTGACAGCTGTGCAGCAACTTACCATCGGGAAAAGGCCCTGGGCCTGTTGCCACGTCAAACGCAAAGCCATATTGCACTGCTGTCAGAAATCAGGATGACTGAAAGAGAGTGTTGCTCCTTTTCTTTGTGTGCTCGCGATGTTCAGATCACCTGGACTTTACGGCCTTCTGGGTCCCATTCATCACCTTCCTTTTCCTCTTCTCCTGTCGTCTCGGTTCAAATTGGGCTCCATCTCATCAGAGCTTCATGTCCCACACCCCATCTCTGTCGAGTATCTCCCGCACACAGTCCCGCAAATCCATCTTCAGAGAGCAATTCGACTCCCAGTACTCGCTGCCATACTTCAACCTCAAGCTGGGCGACATGGCGTCCTCCCCGACGCCCCGAGACATTCGGCGTCTCGCTTCCGATCATGACTTTGTCCTCGGCGCGCATCCGACGCCGAAACGGCTCGGGTGGTGGCCTTTTGTGGCGACTCATCTTTCCCTCCCCGCTGCGCTGGCTGCTGGCATCATCTTTGTGGTTGTCGCCATTGTCTACACTGCCGAGCTGAGCAAGCAGGTGCTGGAGTGCCCGTCTTGGGCTAATTCCTGCCGGCTGGCTGACAAGTGGACGATTGAGAACCTCGGGACCGTTCAGGGCATCATCACCATGGTCTACCTCATTGGCATGGTTGGCCTAGCACACGCTGCGCTGGGGTTGTGCGAGACAACAGTATGGCCGCTGCTGAGCATGCAGCCTTTCACCGTCAAGGGACTGAATGCTTACCTATCGGTAACACGCGGGTCGATCATGTCAGTTCCAGCAGCAGTCATGTCTGTGAGGTCAGCGGCAGCTGGGATAATCCTCACGGCTGCCATCGCGGTGACGCTTCTTCCGTTTGCTGCACCACCTCTGGTCGGGCATGCATACACTCCGACGCTGAAGCCTGTTCCACTCGAGGGCAACTACACTCCCGGCGGAGGGATCAGCGAGCCGTATGCGCAAACCAACCCCCCGACGTCGGTCTTGGTCAGGATGCTCGCCGAATACAACACCTGGGCCACAGACTCGAGCTCGGAGCCCATGCCGGACTTCCGAGATTGGTACATCGACAGGGAGGCGCTCAGCACGAGGGGGGACTTCACTGCCAAGGCCGTTCGGTTCCAGACCACCATCTCCTGCCACCCATACCAGGTCCAGCAGCTGGCCAGAGACAGCCTCTGGTGGAATGCCTTCCTGACCAACATGACGGGCACCAACAACTCGACCCAAGCTGGCAGGAGGAACAACAGCGCCGAGGTTTGGTTCCGGCCCGAGCCACAACTCACCTTATGGGTCAACGATTTTGAGTTCGTCTCGGCCCGGCGCACCAAGACAACTCTCGTCTTCGCCGCGCTCAATGGCACCATCGAAGGCGGCAGCACCACAACCCTCTTCCTCGGCAGCCTGACCAGCGTATCCTCCATCGCATGCGCCGTCGACACCGAAGCAATGGACGACATCCTCACCGTCGGCAGCAACCCCCCGATCACTGCCGAGTCCCTCCCCATCCTCTCCTCGACCTCCGGTCTCCTCCTCAACCCCGCCACGCCCCCGGAAACCCGGCTCAACGAACTCCTCCTTTGGTTCACCGTCGCGCCCCTCCTCGCCAGCCCGAGTGTGGACGGCGCCCAACCCATGTTCACAAACTCAACCACCAGCCGCCTCCCCCTCGCCTGCACCTCCTCCACCACTGCCGGCACCCTCCCCCCCAACAGCAACACCTGGACAATCCCGGGCCTAACAGCCTTCATCCACCTCTCCATAAGCGCCCTCACCCAAACAACCAGCACCACCTCCCCCTCCCCAACCACCCCATCCCCCACACCAGCCACCATCCGCTTCCTAACCCCCCTCCGGTCCCTCTCCCCAACCCGCCCCTTCCTCCTCCTCATCCCCCCCCTAACAACCATAACCCTCACCCTCCTCATCGCGGTCCTAACCATCCACCTCCACGCGCGCGAAGCCATCCCCGTGATGCGGCAGGCCGATCTGGCCGAGCTGCTCAAGAGCTCCCAGACGGGGTGGATGCGTGACGTGGGTGGGACGGATGCCGCCAAGGGGTTTTTGCCGAGTGAGTTGGGGGGGGTGGGGGTTGGGTTTGGGGTGGAGGGGGGGGTTTCTGGGTTTGTTGATGTTGGGTCTGCGGCTGGTGATGCTGGGCGGAAAGGGGGAAGGGGGTTTCGGGGGGAGGAAAGGGGGGGGGGAGGGGCGCGGGGGGGAAGGTTGGGGGGGGGTTAGGGTTAGGAGTTCGGAGGAGGGTTGGGGGAATGGATGGAGTTATTTTCTTGGGTCATGATTTGGAACATTGAATTGATGAAGGGGGAGTTTGTTGGTCGCCGTTTGGATGGGGATATAGAAATTGGGAATATGTAATTTGCTTTGAATCACAAGTTTGAACAGGGATTTCTTGGTTGTGATTAATGGTGTTGGCATGATGCCAATTTGGTTGTTTGGAGGCTGCCTGCAGTCCAGCAAATCAGATCAGCGAATGATTGGCGGAGGAACTCTACCCTGATAAATCGTTAATTGGACGCCGATAAACAGGTACACGGTTCTATAGTGTAGCGGTTATCACTCCGGATTCTGATTCCGGCAACCCCGGTTCGATTCCGGGTAGGACCTCTCTTTTGCTTTTTTCCGTAATTCAGGCAACATCTTCCCTCTGGACCCCTTCCTCCTCCTTCTACTATTGCATTTTTCCGCTGAGACAGTGTGACTTCTGTACTTGGAGCAAAGACCTCGTACTATGTGTACACTGCGAGGCGTATTATTATTTCTTACAGGCTACCCCTGAGCAAACCACAGATCTTAGCTGAATAACACCTGCAGCTCTGGTAATACGCTGACTTCGGTTAACCCAACATGAGCTACGCTTAGGTTGTTAGAAAAGCTTAGCAATTGCCCAGCGGCGGGCATAGCTTGTATTCGTTCAACAATGCACAAGGTGATCAAGTCCTTGTTGACGTTATTTGACACTCACAAGTCAACAAATGCACCTCGTCTACAGTCTCAGCCGTGACCTTACATACAAGTCCATGACAGATGTAAGGTGCCTGTCAACCACACACTCGCCCAGTTGCTATACCCATTTCGGCCCTGGTTTCTTGCTTCCTCTAAAGGGCAGGCACAGGTATGATGAGAAAAGGACATCCTTGCGTTCTCAAGATATCATGAGGAAGTTTGGGCCCTGGGATGAAGTTACGTCACGTCACGTCACGCCAGGCACTCCCGTATTTCTACCACCCCCGCCGCAGCCCATATTGTCCGCGTCAAGATCCAGTTGCTCTTACATGATTTGATTTGGTGGTCGACAGCTCCTTGAAAGCAAGCAAGACATTTCCAACAACAAAAAAGACAGATCAAAATGGCACCAGACACGCACTCCACCTCGCGGATCGCCATCATCGGCGCCGGCCAGGTGGGCGGCGCCGTCGCGTACGCGCTCATCCTCGGGGCTGCCGCGTGCGAGCTGCTTTTGGTGGACGTCCGGATGGACCTCCGCGACGCCCAGGTGCGCGATCTGTCCGATGTCGCCTACGGTGCCGGCGGCGGCGTGCGGGTGCGGGCGGCCACGCACCATGAGGCCGGCCAATGCGACATCATCGTCATCACCGCCGGGTCCAAGTACAGTTTGGGTAAGCAAGCCCGGACTACACAGCGTTTGTCATTTGCCGGAGAGGAAATAGAAGAGAAAAACGGGGATTCGGGGGTTAAAGGCGGGTGCTAATGTTATGGCTGTATAGGCGAAACCGGCATCCAGCACATGCACCGCAACGTCTCGGTGATCCGAACCGTGGTCCAGGCCATGCGGCCGTTTCGGCCCGACGCCATCGTCCTCGTCGTGTCCAACCCGGTCGACCTGCTTACCTCGATTGCCCAAGAGCTCAGCGGGCTGCCAAAGTCCCAGGTCTTTGGCTCGGGAACATTCCTCGAGTCCGTGCGACTTCGCGGTCTCTTGGCGGACAAGGCCGGGGTGCGTCTCCCTACCCGTGGTTTGTTTGCATTGCGTGGGCTAGTTGACTGATATTTGCCGTTTATCCAGGTGGCCGTCAACTCCATCCAACTGTCGGTGCTCGGCGTGCACGGCAATACCCAGGTGGTCGCCTGGT
Source organism: Chaetomiaceae sp. PYS4301M (assembly GCA_023628425.1). Lineage (NCBI taxonomy): Eukaryota > Fungi > Ascomycota > Sordariomycetes > Sordariales > Chaetomiaceae > Chaetomiaceae sp. PYS4301M. Next base: position 41,554 of record JAMAKR010000084.1, read on the forward strand.
CCTCGGCCACGGTTAACGGCATTCCACTGCACAAGGTGCTGCCGCCCGATGCCTTTACGCACGACCAGCTGACGGCCGAGTGCAACGAGAGGACAGAGACCATCTTCCACCACAAAGGGTCCACGCCGTTTGGAATCGGCTCCGTCGTTGCCAGCATCTGCGCCTCGGTCCACTTCGACCGCGGGGACGTCCAGCCCATCAGCCATTTTCAGCCCGAATTCGGCTGCTGCTTCAGCTTGCCGGTCGTTCTTGGGAGGCGGGGCATCATGAAGACAATCAAGATGCCGCTAGAGCCGGAGGAGAGCGAGGCGATCGCCAGGTCAGCGCAGAGGTTGAAGACCACGATGGAGAAGCTTCACGTTGGGAGCTAGTTTCGTCGCTCTTACATAGGTACAAGCGGCCCAAAGGGACCAGCATTTACACAACTATTAGAAGAGGACCGTAATCATCTATCTACATACATGAACTACCCACGGAAAATGCGTCGAAATCACGCCTTCTCGCTGTCTACCACGTGCCTCTTGACCGCGAGGAAGCTGTCCGGGCTGACCGAAATGGAATCGATACCAGCTTCCACCAAGAACCGCGCAAACTCGGGGTGGTCGCTCGGCGCCTGGCCGCAGATGCCGATCTTGCAGCCCCTCTCCCGCGTGATCTTGATGACGCGCGCAATCATCCACTTAACAGCCTCATCCTGCTCATCAAACAATTCCGCCAACTCGCCCGAGTCACGGTCCACGCCCAGCGTCAGCTGCGTGAGGTCGTTGGACCCGATGGAGAAGCCGTCAAAGTGCTCGGTAAACTGCTCCGCGAGGATGACGTTGGATGGGATCTCGCACATGACATAGACCTGCAGCCCGGCATCGCCGCGGCGCAGCCCGTTCTCAGCCATGACGTCCAGCACGCGCTTTGCCTCGCCCACCGTCCGGCAGAAGGGCACCATGACAACGGCGTTGGTGAAGCCCATGACCTCGCGCAGGTGCTTGATGGCGCGGCACTCGAGCGCGAAGCCCTCGCGGTAGCGCGGCGAGTAGTACCGCGACGCGCCGCGGAAGCCGAGCATCGGGTTCTCCTCGACCGGCTCGAACTCGGCGCCGCCGATCAGCCCGGCGTACTCGTTCGTCTTGAAGTCGCTGAGCCGGATGATGGCCGGTTTCGGGTAGAAGGTCGCGCACAGCGCTGCCAGCCCCCGCGACAGCTTGTCGACGAAATAGTCGGGCTTGTGGTCGTACCCGGCCGTGAGCTTCGCGATCTCCTCCTGCGCGGCCAAGTCTCGGAGCCGGTCGAAGTGGATCAGCGCCATCGGGTGCACCTGGATCGCGTTGGCGACGACAAACTCCATGCGCGCCAGCCCGATGCCGTCCGCGGGGAGGCGCCACCAGCGGTAGGCCGCCGCGGGGTTGGCGAGGTTGAGCATGACGCGCGTCCGGACGGCCGGTAGCTCGGTGAGGTCGACAGTCGTGGTGGTGACGTCCGAGATGCCGTCGTAGACGAACCCCACGTCGCCCTCGGCGCAGGACACGGTAACCTCCTGGTCGGTGTGCAGGACGTACGTGGCGTTCCCGGTGCCGACGACGGCGGGCACGCCGAGCTCGCGGCTGACGATGGCGGCGTGTGACGTGCGGCCGCCGTGGTCCGTGATGATGCCCGCCGCGCGCTTCATGATGGGCACCCAGTCCGGGTCCGTGGATACCGTCACCAAGATGGAGCCGTCGACAAACTTGTCAATGTCCTTGGGGTCCTCAAGGAGGCACGCATGGCCTGCCACGGCGGCAGCGCCGATTGATAACCCCGTGGACAGCACAGGCCCCTTGTTTGCAATTTTGTACGTCTTGAGCACGGCGGCGTCCTGTTGCGAGTGCACCGTCTCCGGGCGGGCCTGGACGATGAACAGCTCCCCCGTGATGCCATCCTTGGCCCATTCCATGTCCATCGGACACCCGTAGTGCTTCTCAATGGTGCACGCCCAGCGTGAGAGCTGCAGCATCTCGTCGTCGCTGAGGACATAGGCCGCGCGCTCCGCTTTGGATGTGGGCACATTGCGTGTCGGCGCGTGATGCCCCCCCCGGTGGCCCAGGACCATCTTGATCTCCTTTCCACCGCGCTTCTTCTTGATGATGGGCACCAGCCCAGGGTCGTTCAGCCGCGGCTTGAAGACCTGGTACTCGTCCGGATCGACCGTCCCCTGCACGACGTTTTCGCCGAGCCCCCACGCGGCGTTGATGAGAACGATTTTGTCGAAGCCGCTCTCAGTGTCAACCGAGAACATGACGCCGGACCCGCCCGCATCCGAGCGGACCATGCGCTGCACGCCGACCGAGAGCGCGATGCTCATGTGGTCGAACCCCTTGGCGTGCCGGTAGCTGATGGCGCGGTCAGTGAACAGCGAGGCGAAGCAGCGGCGGCAGGCGTCCAGCACCTTCTCCTCGCCCAAGATGTTGAGGTACGACTCCAGCTGGCCGGCAAAGCTCGCGTCGGGCAGGTCCTCGGCCGTCGCGCTGGACCGGACAGCCACGCGCATATCGTCAATCCCCGCCTTGTCCGAGAGCTTCTTGTAGGCCGTGGTGATGGCGGCGGCCACATCGGCGGGCCACTCGCCGCGGAGGAACAGGCGGCGCACTGCCTTGCCCGTCTCGGCCAGGGTCTCGCGTCCCGCCTGCCACTCCGCAATCAGCCCGCCCACTTTCCCGCGGATGCCGTTGGTGTCGATGTAGTGCCAGTAGGCGTGGGACGTCGTCGCAAACCCCGGCGGCACGGCAATCCCCCGACTCTCCAGCGTGCTGATCATCTCGCCCAGGGACGAGTTCTTTCCGCCCACTAGGCCTACATCGCCGCGTTTGAGGTGTTCGAATTCACAAATCAGAGGCCCAGCAGCCCTGCTGGCGGTGCCCGTATTTCCTGATCCAGCCATGTTGCTAAGCGTAGCGATCCTAGTCACAACAATACTCCTATTAGGTATGCTCAGTCTGATCAAGGTAGGCCGGAACCAGCCATAAACACAGAGTCCAAGATGGAAAGCCATGACATCCTCTGTAAGGTATTAAAATGTCATGGCAAACATCCCGGCGTGGCACGGTCCGAACATTGAAGTCTGGGCAATTACAGCATGACCGAACCACGTCTGGTTCGAGCCATCCAAACGCCGAAGGACGAGCACAAGCCGAAGCCCTTTCCCCCGCTTGTTGGGATGTGAAATCGGGTGATGGGATTCGTACAATGACGCGATGTCGTGATAATGTCGTTGTCAGATTGTCAGGTGCGGGCGGGTGGCGGAGACACGGTCTGGTCATCCTCGTAAATGACGTTTGTCAATATTGAGAAACAGCCATGCCTGCCGCGGGTAGGTCCCCTCGACGACGATTGCCGTTCTCCGAATTGGGCTTCCGAAACAAGTAATTGTCAAGAATATAAGACTCCGAGGTGGAGGCTGTACCTTTCCATGTTGATGTTACTTGTTGGGGCATGGATGTACCTGTTGGCCAGTTCCTTTGACGCGCATCCATCCTCTCCTGGTTTCTGACTCGGGATGCACCTATCTTTACCACATCCCCATTGTCGGGGTCAAAAATGACTGTAAACGGATCGTTGTGTTGTATTGACCAACAATTGTGCATCAGAACACCCAGCTTGGGGGGAGGCTGGGCGGCGCGGGGATTTCAGGTTGATAGATCAAGATAAAATGGCTCTGAAAAGTGGAAGCTGACCCCTCCGGGTGATAGTAACTCGAATCCGGTCAATGGTGATGAAGATGGGACTTGGCGAGCTGTAACGCAATGGGAAAAAGAGAGGCAGAGAGAACTGGTTGATAATGGTGTAGAGGTGGTGAGGCCAGAGGATTTCGTTAAGCCACCCTGACATCGGAACACCCCATTTGACCCAGCATTTCCACACAAAACCTGGAAATCAACATCGAATAACTCAACGACGCCACCTTCCTAAATATGAACTCAGCTCCGCTTGTTTTCCTTCGCCTGCTTGTTTCTCTTCGATTCTTTGTTTCCCTTTGACTCCTTGCTTTTCGACTGATTGTTCTTTCTGGTAACACAGTTCTGTAGAACATGGAGAACTGGTCTCGTCGAGCTTGAGGAGCGGAGACAAGACTCTGGCGATGTGGAGGAACAGATGTCGGCCAGGCCAATTTGGGGCAAGCCGCAGAGTCATTGCCGAGCCAAGCAGCCCTTGCGCCGCCCCAGATCAAGGCGCTAGTCAGCCCTAAGCCCAAAAGGACTGGCCGATCGGACCAAACCAAGCCCGTCTTTTCCCACTCAACTACGGATATAACTAGACATATCCGCCTTGACTGACTCTCCATCAGAACTACAGCTCGTTCACGGCATTAATATCAATCAATACGAGGAAACAACATCGACATCCAGCATGACCGCTGCCACTCCCCCTGACCCGGCCGTACCCTACCGCCAGATCCGGGCACACTACGACGACGAAACGATAACCGTGTACCAGGCCTACAACCGCGGCATCGCAACCGCGGCAGTCAAGGAGCAAAAGCTCCACGCATCGCCTCTGTTCAGGCCCACCCGCATGACATGGATCAAGCCCTCCTGGGCATGGATGCTCTACCGAGCAGGATACTCCTACAAAGACAAAGGACAGGAACGGATCCTTGCTCTGCGCATGCGCCACGAGGACTTCTTGGGGCTCCTGAAAAGAGCCGTCCTGACGCATGGCGGCGACGCCAAGGCGGACTCTGAGCCCGAGCCCGGGTCGTCCCAGGCCCCGCCGCAAACTACTTCCCAAGAGAGCGACAAGACAGCCCCTCCACCCGCCGCCGGTCATTCTGGCGAGGAGACGAAACCCGGAAAGCAGAGTCACCGCGACAGAGCGGCGGCAAAGAAATCCCCCGATGTGAAGGTGCAATGGGACCCAGAGAGGACGGTCCGGCTTGAGAAACTCGACTATCGCAGCATCCAGATCGGTATCCCCGCCGCGCTCAGTCCGGAGTGGACGGAGAAGTGGATTGTCAGCATAGAGGATGTCACGGATCGGGCGAGGGAGCTAAAGCGGGTTCTGGATGAGGAGGGGGATGTGTCTGATGCAGAGTTGGTCAGACGGGGATTGGTGCCAGTTGAAAGGCCTTTTGAAATTCCGGAAGAATTGGAGGAGGTGCTGAAGATGAGGATCTGAGTGGGGGTTTCAAGAGCCTTGCTGTGCTGTTAGTTAGGTATAGCTACTGGAGCGTTAGTCAGAGCTGTTGGAGCGCTGCGTAGCGGTCTCAGCAGTGCATTGCAATTATTTGATGACGACTTTACGAGTATAAGTAAGAAAAGAAACAACAGGAAGATGACCGGCGTGTCGCGTTAGCCTTTGCCTGGCGAGATAGAGATGGTGGTAGAGATGACGGTGGGAGAGGGTTAAGTCGGAGCCCCACGGTCTGGCCACCCCCGCAAAACAAACCCAGGTGAGTACCTAGAGATGTGCCAACCTGACCGCGATACAGCGCTGAATTGCGGTCGGCGAGGGCAAAAGGCATGACAAAAGGAGGCAAAGAAAACCCGGGGGCCTATGGACGGACCCAGATCCGGGGTGGGGCCGGGTTGCCTGGTTCGCAGGCCCCACACCTGCCGGTCTTGGCCCGATTTCCTGCCTCATCCGGAAGGAGGCTCAAGCACGAGTCGCACGGCGAGGTTGGGGCTGCTGTCAACGTTTCCCTGAATTTGTCAGCTGGTAGTTAACACCGTGAAAAGGAAAGAAGATGCGAGGTATCACATCGGCTGAGGTCCAGAGCGTTCAGCTGTCAAAAGTCGACTTTTTCTTGTCTCAACTCCGTTCACCGTGCATGCTGCATGCACAGCAAACCGGAGGCAGAAGAGCGGTGATGCAGATTCCAAAAGAGGGATGGGAGCTACAAGGCGCTGATTGGACTTGGAGCCGTTCGGCACTCTCGTCATTCCCGGGTCCGAGCAAGGTTGAACCCAGCGGCTTAGAAGCCCGAGAGGAGCAAGGTCACTAGAGAACAGGGAATGTAGGTTGGCCTAGACCCCTCTGGGCCCGACGCTCCGGTTGTTTGCGGTGGTGCTTCTTCAGTTGTCATATGTAGTGATTATCGTGCAAGTAACGGTGGCAGGTTGTTCGCAGCTGAAGTAGAGACGATTGCTGACTACGCGGCAGCCACCCCTTCTTGCGGTGGCAACAGCTGCTCTGAAGCAGTGACTGGCTTCTGCTGTACGTACTCCGTACACCAGAGAAGGTCATCTTTGACTGCCCCACACCATACCGGACAATCTTGGCATGTCGCAATGTGAACCGGATCCCCAACCAGTGCCTCGCAGAATATCATACGAGGTGGTGTTCGTGTGTGGTCAACATCACACCAGAATTCTCACCAGGACGCCAGGTCTTGACAGGTGCTAGAGGGGATCGAGATGCAATGGCGTTGGGCTCCGGAAACCGGGCAGAAACCTGTCACGCCAAGGACATAATACTCAGGAACCCGTTGTGTAGCACAACGCAGACGCACTCTTTCGACACGATTTCGCCAAGACTGTATTTTCTGTGCGAACCCGTCGAGGACGAAAGACTTGGCCGGGCAAGCCAAGGATGAAGCGGTGTTCCTGAGCCCGGTGTGCGCCACATGAGCTCCTATCGGTTGTCGGACCACATCATCCACACACCGGGACGGGCGGCGAGACATCCCGCATCGGTGCGGCAGACAGCTGTTAGGCAAATGGGAGTGCCAAGGGCCTTGATCAACAGATGTAACCGCTTGGCGGACTCACAACCCCGAAGCTGCCGGCTGGGCATGGCGGCAGATGAAGCTCGGCGCGAGGGAGAAAGGGACCGAGACGATAAAAAGAGGCAGGTTTGGTTGCGTCGTGTTCTGCGGCCCCCTTCTTGCGCACCGACACACAAGTCGCTGGCCGATGCGAGCTTGCAAAGCCCGCTGCTCAACGGTCTTGGCGTCAGCTAGGGGGTGGTGGTTACGGGTGGTGTCGGTCGCAAATCGAGACGGTGAAAGTTTCGACACACTTGTTGGTGTCCGTGATCATTGATGGCACGCCTTGCCAAGGGGCCGGTCCCACTCAAAACACCGTGCCTAGGGGGGCAGTATTTGCCATATTGACTGCCTGTTTGGGCGCACAGCCAAGATGCCATGGCTTGCTAACGGGCGTATTGCGCGGAGGCCCAGCGGCGGATGTGTCTGTCGTGTGGGAGGCTTTGGCGAGATTGCGACGCGCAGAGATGGGAAGCCGCAGCAAGTCGCAAGCTGTCAAGCAGCAGCAGAGCCCCAACGCGTCACTTCGTTGCGCACGCGGCACCGCAGGTCATCTTGGCGCGGCGGACTTGACAAGATGATGAGGTGCGCGGGAGGTGTCGAGCCGCCTTGAATGCGAATGCAGCACCGCCCCGTGGTTTTAGGTTGAGTTAGGCGCTTGGCTTTGCGGTTCCTTCGGTGGCAGACTCCTGGTACATGTATGTACGCGTGGAAAAGTGACCGAATCCGGCTGCGATGGTCGATGCCCAGACGATCTGCGTTTGGGATGAACGACTTGGCAAGCGAGCCAAGAGAGAGCCAAGGAGGCCAAGAGTTTTGAGGTGTGGTCGAGACGAGGCAAGACTTGAGCGGTCCCGGAGTGCGACTTTGATAAGGGCTTGGAAGGGAGGGAAGAAGGTCCGAATGTTTCGCAAGAAATAAAACTGTTGAGGCAGCTACGCGGCATCTTCCGCCCGCCCAGCGGGTGCGGTGGGTGGGTGTTTCCAAATAAGGCAACTGCCAGGGCCGCCGTTTGGAGTTAGTGGCTTGGCCGCCGTTCCTGCCCAGACCTCACCGTGCCTTTTCTTCCCTCCTTGACTTAGACTTACAGCAATATTCCGTACATTGTTCAAAAACAGACTTCGGTTTCCGAAATCGCCCTGCCACGGCGGCTCTCAATACATCCACGGTGCTGAGACAACGCCAGTTCAGATTGGGCCTCGAACCTGCCTCAAACCCAAGCGCCAAGCCTGCGGCAGTGCGCTGTAAATTTGTGGCCAATCTGATCGACATTACTGCCACTCTCCACTCTCACAGAGCGCACCAGAAAATGACCGCCAAGACGAAGACTCAGTGGGGGCAAGTATCAGATGGACACGGCGCAGTGCGACGGGCATCGTATACATGGCCGGACAGAGCACTAAGAAATGATAAGTAAGGTAAGGAATCCCGGGTATTTTTTACTGCATACAGTCTCTCTTGAATTTTAGAGTTTTGTCTACTATATTATTGTCTTGTTCCTGTCTCTCTCTCCCTCTCGTTCTCTCTCTCGCACACACATTCCGCACCCCACACTCAAAACGCTCTAGTGTCCACTCGCAGAGGACCGTCTCCAACTTGCCCACATTTAGCCTTCTTCTCCAACTGGCTGCTGGGTTGCGCCATTTTCAACTCCCCAAAACCGAAGTGTATGATAGTCAGGCCAACATCACGGCTCCTTATCAACTCCAGCGGTCTGGCTTCTCTGCAACACCAACACAGGCCACCAGACAACACACATCTTCAACTCTCATTCTCGACTCGTTGCCATCGCCGATCGCCATCAGGGCCCGGACCAGCAAGACACGTCGTCACTATGGGTTCGGCGCTCTCTAGGTGTACGTCAAGAAACCAGGGCGGGACGCCGTCTGGGTTTGCCGAAGTGGGACAGAAGGTCCTCGAAAAGCAACCAAACTGGCTCATCCCGCCCACAAGGTGGCGGTCACAGACGTGCGCTCACCAACCTGTCCGCTACCGCACACCCACGCCGTATCCCAAGGACGACAGGAAACGGCTCGACGAGCACCCCCAGCCCCAGACCACCACGCTCCGCAGCTCGCGAGAAAAGCCGGCCTTTCTCGAGGCTCCCATGGCAACCCATCTCGAGGTCGCCAACCCACCCGGTAGACCCAAGCACGCTGCAGAGCCACTCAAACCAGCGCTCGACAAACCGCCACCTACGGTGACGATTACCTGGGAAGTCTCGCCGCGTCGCAATCGGTTTGAGCGGGTTGCGTAAGGAGCCAACAACCCACGGCATGATCCCGAGGACTGGCTGGCCAGTCCGGCAGGACAACGTACTGGGTCGACTGCAGCAAGACTCCGGTCTCCCCACCCCACGCAAAACACTCTTCGCAACACACCACGCGACTGTGTACATACGATACCGCAGCCGTAACATGCCGACCACAGCAGGCCATCAACACCTCCTTTCTATGCACGAAGACACCGGCCCGTGCAGTCATGCGGCTGCCACTGCGACCGCCTGAGAACACGACCGCCTCCCAAAAACAATAATGGGAGGGAAAATCGAAAGGGACGCACCGACACAGACACCTGCCATCCAGTCCCCGGTGGGGGTGGAAGAACCAAAAGCAACCTGCTCCCAACACCTCACCAGACATCATCTTCATCATCGTCATCACCGGAATCACACCACCACCCCCTCGGCCACAGCGTTTTCTTGCTTGCTTGCTCGCCCGACCGTGCCTGGCAGGGGGGATCCTTCCGGCTTCTTGGAGGGGGCCAGTTGGATGGAGGGACATACACAAGGCTCCGGAGGAGGGTCCTTTGGTGGCATGTTGTTGGCGGGGGTCGGGTGCGTTGATTGCTGACTACCTGCGTTCTGGA
>JAMAKR010000085.1:0-48344 GCA_023628425.1 Chaetomiaceae sp. PYS4301M
AGAAGGTGCAGTTTCTTGTCCTCATAGCTACCTGTTATTGACCCTTCTGAGCAGACACAGAACTTTTAGTAGCAAAACCCTGCAGAGCCGGGGCGAGGTGGCTGTAGCCCAAAAGTCTCAGTTCGTTAACCGAAGCGGGAAACGCAGATTTGAGAGCATCTCTTCGAGATCCCAGAATCCCATGGAAGTCGAAGAAAGCCACCTGGGCCCAAAAGACCTCAAGCGTGCGGAATTCCGGTAGGAGCTGGATAGTATCGTGGACGTGGTAGCTTGGCTGAGGCAACGTGATGTCAGACATGGTGAACATGGTGAAAGAGAGCTCCTTGAGCGTGAGGCGCCAGGGCTGCAAGGCGTCGAGTACCTCGTCGAACGCGAGAATCCAGCTGTTGTCGAATGGGTCAGGTTGTTTCGCTGTTCGTCGGACGGAGACCTTGGCGAGTTTTGGCCCTACCGCTCTCAGGAGGTTGCGGAAGGACAATGCGCTTATAAATGTGTCGGCGAGGGCCAGTTCGGTGAGGTTCTGCAGCGGAAGGGTTTCGGCCGGTGACCCGTAGCCTAGGGTGGGACAAGATAGGTCGAAAACACGTACGCGATGATGGCAGCGTAGTGTCTCGATGTTTGGCGCCCGCTGTATCATGGGGGCTGCCTGATCAAAAAGGTAATCGTCCCCGCAGCCGCTGACGGCCAGCGTTTTCAGTGACGTCGCCCGCCACGAGGGATTGGCGCTTGTCCAGTGCAATCTACCTCCAAGCACGGGTATATGGAGACGCGCCAGGTTCGGGATAAGTCGTAACGCCAACAAGTTGAGGGCCGTATGGTAGGCCGACGCAGTATCTGACTCTTGCAGGTGAGGGCGTTGGAGTACTGCATCAAGAATCGGCGTTAATGCGTCGGTGGCCCCGGAGCCTGCATGTTTGGTTGATGAGGGCACCGTGTTGATGGGGGTGCCGACATCAACATCCGAGACCCTTGTTGCAAGATCGGGACGCTCCAAGAGGGCTCGCAGGAGGAAGTAGAGGTCCCATTGCCGAGAAAGATACACGCAATAGTAGCGGAATGGCTCGGCTGCGGCATGGAGCAATCTGCACACCCTGCTGAGCCTGAACAAGTCGGCTTGCATCTCCCGTCGCTCAGGCCATCGAGGTGGTCGGCGTTTTCCGGCGAAGGCAGCGTTGTGCAGTGCCAGCAGAGATGGGAACAGATGGCAGAGAGGTGGGACGGGAGCAAGCCAATGAGGTTGGCCCAAATTGACGCCCGGAATGACATGAGCTAATTCCCGCGCTTTCCGCTTGAGTGGCTTTGTCCGGTATGTGTGGTCGGTCTCTGATGTGGGCAGTATGATGAGGTGGTGTCTGATGTGGGCAGTATTATGATGACCGGCAGCGGAGATTGCTGGAGGCTACATGTAATTATGCTGGCAGTAATGACAAACTATGAACACTGGAGTGATGGGGACGGGACGGCGGACCGGGTGGGAGTCGGCGTGGATTGAAGAAGGGGAGAGTATCAGGATGGGGAATCTTTCGGCCGAGCTGGAGGAGTTTTCGTTAGAGATGCTGAGGGAGGGTCTGGGGTTGCTGGTTTATGACGACGTACTGCTAGGCGGGCGGCTTTGAACAGCAGCAAGCTGACTTACACGATATGAAACTGGTACTTGCTTACCTACCTGAAACGGAACTGAAACATAGATGCGCCGACGACGACATGTTGCTTCGCCATCTTCGCCTTGAAACAGAACATTGCGCTTCAAACGATGACTATAACTTCCCCCAATCTCCACAACCAATCTCTGCTCAACTCCTAGTCAGACCAGTCGGGCGGCGACTTGGGCCATGTATCCCAATCCACTACGTTCTCCCAGCGATAATCATTCTCGTCATCGTCATCCGACGTATCCGGGGCAACATTTCTTGGCCTCCTCGCCGGCCCTCTCTTCATGTTCCTCTGGCGCCCCTTGCCCCTGTTGGCCCTCGTTTGCCACTGCCGCGCCGCCCACGCTCTCAGCTCCTCCGGATGCTTCAAGCACCAGAGCACCACTTCCCTCGTGGCCAGCACATCCTCCAGGCTATCGTGGGCCCCTTTCCCGCCCTCCCGGATCCGCACCCCCGCCAGCTCCCAACACAACCTCACCAGTCCGACCGCGCCCCTGACCTTCTGGCCCTCCCCAAACACCCCAGCCGCCTCAGCCGCTATGATCGCTGAGTCCACCACCCGCCCGTGCGCCACCCCCAGCGCCCTGAGGTCATGCCACACCGCGTGCCCGACCACCACCGTCCGGTCGCCCACGAACCGGCGCAGCGCCCCCACCGCGCCCTCCCGGCCGAGGAGCGCCTCGCCCCGGCGGACGGCCTCGTCCATCCGCGCGGCCGTGACGCCCGTGACGGGCGTGCGCCAGTCGGTCACGCGGCGGGCTGGGCGCACGAGCGCGTGCAGCAGCGTCACGCCCGTGAGGAAGTCGATGGCCGAGAGCGAGATGATCTCGTCGTGCGCGCGCGAGGGGCTGGTGCCCGCCATTTCGCAGTCGAGGACGACGGCGGCGAGGGGCTGTTGCGGGGCGGCCGGGTCGTGAGGGGGGAAGGAGGGTAGGTTGTTCGGGGAGGGAAGCGGGTAGTTCTCGAGGGCCAGGCGGCGCGGAGTGTGGCAGTGCGCTTCGAGGAGGGCCTGAAGGGAGGCGTGTTGGGAGGCTGGGAGGGGGGTGTAGGTGTTGTTGCGGAAGGTGAGGAGGGATGGGGCCTGGGCGGTTATTACTTGTTGGGCGGCCAAGCGGAGATCGGCATCCTGGGCTGGTGGCGGAACTTTGGTCAGGCGGCTGGCTTGTGTGGGAGGGCGGGCTTGCGGACGGTTACTGGCTTGAGGACGGTTGCTGGCTTGAGGACGGTTGCTGGCTTGAGGACGGTTGCTGGCTTGAGGACGGTTGCTGGCTTGAGTACGGTTGCTGGCCTGCGGAGTTCCGCTAACTTGGGGAGACTGGCTGGCTTTGGTACGGGCGGAGGTTTGTCCTACTCGGTTGGCGTGGGCGGACGAAGACTTGTGCTGGTTCAGAGCCTCCAGGGTTTTGAAGTATCGGCCGCATAGCTTGCAGTGATGATCAGGCCCTTTGACTCGGGGCTGCGCAACACACGCGGCTCGGGGAGGTACCTGTGCCGCGGCCAAGGCGAAGTTGCCGTCTTGGGGTGGTGTAAGTGCTTGGGTAGGGCGGCTGGTTTGCATAGCAATGCTGGGTTTGGCACCCGGATTGGCGTGCGCCGGAGAGGTTTGTTGGTGCTGGTTCAGGGCCTCTGCGGTTCCGAAGTACTTGTTGCAGAGCCTGCAGTAGTGACCATGCTCTTTGACTCGCGAATGCGCCACGCAGGCGGCTCTGGTCTTGAAGGATTTGCCACAGGAAGGGCACGGAAATGCGGGCTGGGCCATTGGAGGTGCCATCGATGCTGTAACATCGACGGAAATCACGGAAGTGTTAACGCCCAGCTGAAACTGGAGGGAAAGGGTCTTAAATACACGCGAAATGAGCCGTTTTGAATGCATGTCGGCGCCTTCCAAATGCTGTGTAACACCACAAGCCAACCATGAGTGCAGTTCTATCCGCCCGTTCTTACTGGCCGCGAATCATGGGTGTCTGCATGTGGTCACATCAGGCGCTAAGATTTCCCTGGCATCGAGGGGCGTTGGACGAGAGCCACCTCAATACGTACATGTAACCATGCAAAGAGGCGTCGTTGTATTTTTGATATCGTAGGAACCAGGCTGTGCAAACGGGAGAATGGGATAGGATGACTGTAGGTGAGAGCATAAGGTACGTAAGGGGCAAGGATGGGGAGAGACTGCCAATAACCAACCCAGAAAGATGTTCGGACTCCCACGCCCCCCCTGTTCAGTTTCTTTCAGTTGCTTGTTCATACCTTCATGCTTGCAAGCCGGCTGAGCGGTTGGTGATCGCGGTTGCATCCCCATGAAATGGTAAAACCTCCCCCCTATTTAATCACGGGACGCATAATTATTCTACACATGAAAAACGGGCAACATCAAGGGGCGGCGCTTCAGCTACCTGGTATTCCCGTCTGCACCAGCCAGTCTAAGACAAGCCATTCTCTTTTTTGCCAGCCAGCGCGCACCCAACTCACGCGAACTCACACTCCATGGCTCGGTATAAACCCCTCCTGCAACTCCTCGTTTTGGCTTCCCTTCTCGTCTGCACCCTCGCCGTGACTCTCTGGCCATCCCAAGCAGCCCATAGTCTCATAGTCCGATCCTTTATCCGTCCGAACGGACATGCTTTACTGAAGAGGACATTGTGTGTCTCTTCTCCCTCGTGGTCTCGCTGGCCAACCTGTCGTTTGCAGGGGTTGGCGTTCAGAGGCTTGGGCAAGGGTCGCAGACAACCTGTTACACTTCTAGCTGTCGGCTTCTTATCCCTTGCTACAAATACAATCGAGCCCTCAAGTAGGCCAGAATCGGAGACGGCAGAGCACGGAGCGATGCCGTATGGGCAAGTGTGTGGGTGGCTGAGCGGGATCTGCAAATGGTCATCAGCCGCAGCTTTGAGAGTGCTTCCTAACCGCGTTGGGGACGTTCGTTCAGCCGCTCGAGGAAACATGGGCTCCCTCCCCCGCACAGGCAACAAGGCTCCCAGTCACCAACCGCCAAACATCCGGCGTTGGCAATTCATACCTACTATACCCATCCGTACGGCGCCACTTGAATCATGGCGGAGACCGTTCTTGGGGGCCTCGGCCTTGTTGGCGTCGTCGATGTGTGCTGCAAATGGGGAAAGACACTCGTCGAGACCTGCCGCGCCTTCAGGCACGCCGACAGCCAGCTCGAGGAATCCATCTGTCGTCTCGATGCCCGGTGGCTTCGCATCGAGTACCAGCTCCAGATGGTGCGTAAGATGGACGCGATACTCGACCCTGACCATCGCGAGCTTCAGAAGCGGTCCCTCGAGATCGTCATGGCGAAGCTCAAGGTTGCCGTCTCGAAGCTCAGAGCCGTGGCCAAGAAGCCGGACCTCACGCAGCAGGGCTCTTGGGCTGAGCCCGTGCCCAGGAAGCTGAAGTACGCCATCTTCAAGGACGGCGTGGCCGAGGCCATCGCCGACCTCGAACAGTGGCAGCAGATCTTTGACCCGACCTGGTTCCTCATGCTACGCAACGCCGATCCACTGGTTGACAGCCTGCTGGCCGCTGTCACCTCGACCACCTTTCTCTCGGCCCCCGACCAAGGGGGGTTCTCGTCCGCTACGGCTGCCCGCTCGGTCCGCCGCGCCATCAAATCCAGCGCCGCCAACGCCGGCGCCTTCAAATTCACAACGTTCCTGACAACGGAAGGCCTCGTGCCCGGGAGCGTCTGCCAAATTCCCTTTAGCACCGCGAGTACCGCCGTGCGTATCAGCGACCAGCGCACCTACTTGCTGGACCCGGTCACCGGCGCGTCACGCGCCTCAACCAACGCCACGCTCCGCGACGTCCGCAACTTTGCCCTCTGCCTGCAAGGCGCGGACCCCTTTGCCTTCGGCCTGCTCGACTGCAAGGGCATCCTGAGGGACGACACCGACCCGGGAGCAGCAGCAGCAGGGCCCACCACACCCACGCCGCCGCCGGTGTTGTCGCCTGCACGCCTCGCCTTCGTCTTCCGCCTCCCCACAACCCACTCCCGCCTAGAGACCCTCCGCGGCCGGCTGCTAGACGGAACACGGCGGAGCCACGACTCGCTGTCAGAGCGCTTCGCCCTCGCGCGGCAGATGGCCACAGCCGTCAGCTCGGTGCACCTCTACGGCTTTGTGCACAAGAACATCCGGCCCGAGACGGTGCTCCTCTGCCACCGCCACGCCTCGCTGGGTAGCAGCGGCGGGGAGGCCCAGGGTTCATCGCCATTGTCGTCATTGCCCGCCGAGACGGTCGCGCTGGTGGGGTTTGACGTACTCCGCGAGGCCGAGGGCAAGACGGCGCGTGTCGGTGACAATGACTGGGAGAAGAACTTGTATCGGCATCCCCAGCGGCAGGGGCTGTCGCTGCAGTTTGACTATGAGATGCGCCACGATATTTACAGTCTGGGGGTGTGCCTGCTCGAGATCGGGTTGTGGGAGAGCTTCGTCGGCTACAGGACGGGTCCGTCGTCGGGGGTGCCTGTACCAGGGCCGGGACTAGCTGTGCTGGGCGGCGACGTTGGCGGTCCCGAGTTGCTGATGGATCCGGAGCGGGTTAAGGACCGCCTCCAGCGCCTGGCTCGGGGACCGCCGCTGCGGCGTCAGATGGGTACGCTGTATGCCAGGGTTGTGGAGACGTGTTTGACGTGTCTGGATCGGGATAACGTCGATTTCGGGGATGAGAAGGAGTTTCAGGACCAGGACGGCGTGGCGGTAGGTGTTCGCTACATCGAGAAGGTGTTGGTGAGGCTCGGCGAGATAACTGTCTGAGACCTGCCGGACAGAAGGGGATATCGGTTAGGTCGTCCAAGGGGCTCGGTATTCCATATTCATATTGCTCAGGGTAGCGAAGCAGCTCCGTTTTACGTGGATTTTTATGTTTGATGATATCTTCAATCCGTTTGTCTGATCCCACTCAATCCGTACTGACGTAAAAGGGTATGCTGTTGGCTCTGTCCGACCCGAGCCTAGGGTGTGCTCAGGGACACTCGCCAGGCTGTCCAAATGTGGCATCCCGCCGTTTCAGCTCTCTCATGAGCCGCTAGATGAATAACTAACGTGGATGGCGATTGGTTCGTCCGTTCAGCCGCAAAAGAACCCCCGCATCAGCCACGCTTTCTCTTCGTCTCTCGCTCTCCTGCAAACCAAGATCACGCGTCCCCCGCAACATCACGCCGTCATGGCTTCTCTCCCGGATCTCGTCCGGGACAACAGGCTGGACACAAGCTTTGAAGGCAAGTTTACAATCCACCACCACGTTGACTCGGACGGCGAGGAGCAGAGGCGGTCCGAGCGGCGCTCAGAGTACTGGGAAGAGGGTGAATTTCTGGCCAGGGGCGGCTTCGGCGACGTCGTTCTCCAGCGCTGCATCAAGGGGAAGCGCACCCACGAGCTGCGTGCTGTCAAGAAGATCACACGTTCTATCTCGCGGCATGGGCAGGAGTACTTTGACTTTTTGTCCGAGCTCGAGACTATTGCCAAGTTCTCCCATCGACGAGTGAGTGCCAGGCTACCTTGACCTTCAAAGAGTGTAACCAGGGGAATCCTATGTGTTAATAAGCCATCTCCTCTCCGATAGTACTCCAAATGCTTTGTGAGGCTCCTAGGATGGTACGATACCGAAGATCACGTCTTCATCGCTATGGAATACTTCCCACTCGGCGACCTTCAACGACTAATCGACCAAACCGGGCCGATGGCCGAGGAGGACGTCCGCGTTATTATCCACCAGGTGCTGGAAGGGCTGTGTTATATGCACCATGAGGGTTTCGCACACCGTGATATCAAGCCAGGAGTGAGTACCTCTCCGCCCCTTCTGCCCCAGCTCCCTCCTCCTACTCCAGAGTGCCTCCTATTAAGTCACTGGTAACTGATTTGTCGGTAGAATGTCTTGATCAAGTCACAGCCACCACAGAAGGAGTGGTGGGTGAAGCTTAGCGACTTTGGCATCAGCAAGCGCGTCCAAGGGTCGGCCGCGATGCTATCATCGGTCAAGGGCACCCGGCCATACATGGCGCCCGAACTCTTTACCCACTCGGCCGGGGCCCCGATACAGATTGAATACCGAGCCAGCGATATGTGGTCCCTTGGCGAGATGGCCCACCAGATGCTGACTGCGACGGACACCTTTACCCCTGCTGACCTGTTCCGCTACCTCGTCTGGCCCGCCTCGGTGACATTCGGGGAGCTGGCGAAGAACGGCGCGAGCCGCGACGCCGAGTTGTTCATCCGCGCGCTCATGAAGCCGGACCCCGAACAGCGACTGACCTCGGACAAGGCCCTGCAACACGACTGGATTCAGCCCTGTGTGGGCCTCCACCCCCTAAACCTCGTTCCGTCGAGAGTTCCGACGCCGGTGTATGCGATCTTCCTTACCTATCCTTCTTTGTCCCCGCTCCAGCTTCTCTCTTGGTCTCCAGGGAGCTGACCTGTAATAACGCCCTAGATCCATCACGGATGTCTCACGTGTTCCCACCCCTCAGAATAATACGTACGTTGATCCCTGGGCGACAGAGAAGCCCACGGAGTTCGCCGTGTCCCAGATCCCGGCGGGGCTGGGATCGGCTCCCGGCAGAGAACTCAGCGCGGAGCAGTTGCTGCAACGCAACGCAGTTGTTGAAGTAACAGAAGTCCTGCCTGTCTGGCCTGGTACCGAGGAAAACTTCGTCAACAACACCGACCCCGTCCACCCCAGTGGAGCAGAAGCAACGGCAGAAACCAAGCAACCGCGGCTCCTCGCCTCGGGGTCAGCGGACACCACGGTCAAGATCTGGGACCCGGCAACGGGTAAATGCCTCTGGACGCTGGAGGGCCACACCAGATGGGTCCTCGCCGTGGCCTGGCGGCCCGGCCCAAGAGGGCTCCTCGCGTCCGGTTCGGGCGACGGCACGGTCAAGATCTGGGATGCGGCGACGGGCCAATGCACCACGACGCTCGAGGCCCACGCCCAGAACGTGAACGCGGTGGCCTGGTCGCGCGACGGAGGCCGACTCCTCGCGTCCGGCTCGGACGACCACACCGTCAAGATCTGGGCGCCGGCGACGGGCGAGTGCCTGTCGACGCTGAGCGGCCATACCGCTTCTGTGCGCTCGCTGTGTTGGTCGCCCGTCGCGGCGCGGTTCCTCGCGTCCGGCTCGGGCGACAGCGCAATCAAAATGTGGAACACGACGAGCGGCATGTCGGTAGGGACGCTGACCAGTTGTGAAGGTGGCGTGAGCGCCGTGGCATGGTCACACGACGGGCTGCGGATTGCGTCCGGGTTGGAGAACGGCAAGGTGGAGATTTGGGATGGGTTGACATTGCAACGCAAAGAGACGTTTCATTACGCCCATGATAAATGGGTCAGCTCGGTGTCGTGGCTGCCCGACGGGTCCCAGATCGCGTCGGCGTCGACCGACGGGGAGGTTCAGCTCTGGGATCCGGCAAAGAGGGACCGTGTGGTGAAGCTCGTGTGCGTGGCGCACCGCGGGGTCAACGCTGTCGTCTGGTCCCACGATGGGACCGGGCTTGCGGTGGGTGCGGACGACTGGACGATCAAGATCTGGGATTCGACCACCTACGAATGCCTAGGGTGCTTTGAGGGTCATGAGGGTGACGTTCAAGCGCTAGACTGGTAGCACGAGGTCATCTCCTCCCCCTAAGCCTACTCTAAATAGTATATTTATATACCTCTTAGATATCAAACAAGAAGCCTTCTCCTATCCAAACTTCATTGCTTGTATTCTCCCCCTGGAGCGGCGATGTGATGGGGGAGAGCCTGCCTAGGGTCCTAAAAGGGGATGGGCGAAGCTCCAGGCAAGCCAATCACGTCGGCCCAATTGACGCCCGGAACAACACGTCCCTGGGATCTTGCTCGTTGGAGGGATCCCATGCCGCTGCTGCTGGGATAATTTCAGCCTCCCACATCACAACCACCCAACTTGCTAAATATGGTCGTCGAGAAAGACGCGCTGGAGGACGGCGATCCCAGCAGGAGAAGAAAAACGAGAGCAAAGCTCAAGGGGAATCCAGCATCTGAGACCCATTCTGCCGCCACTCACACAGCAAAGCACAAGCACGCCGACAATGACAATCGCAATGACACTCATGCCGCAACACGCGTCTCAAAGAAGGCCAAACTCGAATCTCACCATGATGCAAAACCAGCAGCTCGCATTTACCTCCCCACCATCAACCAAGCCCCCACCCAGGCCCTGGCTGTGCTAGTCTTTGGCAACGGCGATGGCGGTGAACTGGGTCTCGGGCCCGGAGTACAAGAAGCTCTCCGTCCGCGTCTCACCCCGTTCCTGAACCCAGAAAACCCTTCGGCACTCCGCATTGTCCAACTCGCCTGCGGTGGCATGCACACCGTTGCCCTGACCGAGGACAACAGGATTGTGACTTGGGGCGTCAACGACAACTGCGCTCTCGGGCGAAGCACGGAGTGGGATGGTGGCATGCGCGACATGGATGGGGACCCGGAAGAGGATGGCGAGCTGAACCCTCTCGAGTCGACGCCAACCCCAATTCCGACAGAGCCTTTTCCGCCTGGAACGACATTTGTTCAGGTCGCAGCGGGGGACAGTTGTAGTTTTGCGCTTACGGATACAGGGGTGGTGTATGGTTGGGGCACATTCAAGGTTCGTTGACCCCCGTCTTGGGCTTCTCATGGGCCCCTAAGCACTCGATTTCTCATTCACCATGGTCTGCAACAGAACCCTGAAGGGAAAGAAAGATTCGGCCATGGCCCTAACGGGCAGGCCATCGAGAAGCAAGCCACACCAACTCCGATCGCCGGCCTGAGCAAGATCACCCAGATCACGTGTGGCGCCAACCACGCCCTCGCTCTCGACATGAACGGCGGCGTCTGGGCCTGGGGCTGCAGCGAGCAGAACCAGCTCGGTCGCCGCATCCTCGGACGACATGCCACAGACCCCCTCACCCCCAACCGCGTCAATATCAGAGACGTCAAGCTTGTCGCCTGCGGCGACTATCACTCCCTTGCGGTCGACAAGAAGGGCCAGGTGTGGGCCTGGGGCCTGAACAGCTTCGGTCAAGCCGGCTATGCAAAGGCGGCCGGCAGCGATGAGGTACTTCTGCCGTTCCCAATGAAGATCCCAGGTCTCCGGGGCAAGGGAGTGGTTTGCCTGGCTGGCGGAGCCCATCACTCGGCTGCCGTGACCGCTGACGGGCAGTGTCTCGTCTGGGGCCGTTTGGATGGCGGGCAGCTCGGCGTAACGTTCAGCTCGGAGCAACTTCAGGATCCCAGCGTGATACGCCACGACGAGCGCGGGAGGCCGCGCATCTGCCTCCGCCCCGTCCCGGTGCCTGGTGTGGGAGAGATCAGCCATGTCGCCTGCGGGACTGACCACACCATCTTTGTTACCCGCGGAGGAACGGCATATGCGACTGGTTTCAACGCTCAGGGTCAACTGGGCCTCGGCCACGAAGATGATGTTGAGACTGCGCAGCTCATTCAGGGGAAAGCCTTAACGGATAAGGTGCTTACCTGGGCCGACGCTGGCGGTCAGTTTTCTATTGTGGCTGCCCGTCCCAAGTTGAATCTTTCCGGGCACGACTAGTCCGTTGAAATGGAGATGGAGGGTGTGTGCCAAAAGGGTTCCTTGATGGGGCGGAATGAAGGGGACACGATCTGAGATGGGGCAGCCTGCCTTATATAATCTGTATAGATCGACCCTGTTCAGACCCTGTTCCAGCCCCTGTTCCCTTCCTTTCGCAGGGCTTGTGGCCTCTGACTTCGATATAGTCGTCCCATTCACCTCGCCCTGGCATAGCCCTTTCTTTGTATTTCATCGGGCCACTGCGGAGACGAAAGAGTGACGGCCGAATTCCATGGGCAGGATGGGAGACACAATTCAGTTCTTCTAGTCCTCAGCCAGAATCCGAGCGCGATGATGATCGTCGCCCAGTCCTCCAGAACCGACAAAACCCAGCGACGGCTCAGCTTGCGACCCCGCCCCCCCCCCCCCCCCCTCGGGCTCCTCGGATCATCATCTCCCCGCTGACACCGGCCAGGGCGGCCCTGCATACAGCTACCTGGTAAGCTCAAGCTGGTTAAGGTTCATAATCTCGCGCTGCGCCGCTGGAGCTGCCTCCGCACTCGGACCGCACATGAGAAACCCGCAATTCCTCGGATGTTTCCGACCTGCAAAACGCCTGTGATCTTTCGCCAAAACAACCACTTTAGATAAGGTACGCCAGGGCTCAGGGACGACTCGGTGGCAGGTGTCCACGCACTCGGCTGCGGGGCTCGCTGCCCAGTTCTGATTTCGTCCCTGATCCTGCGCTGTTCGTTGATGAACGGCACCGTCCCCAGCCCCGGCTTCGAGAGCCGGATCTCCGTCTGCAATCTCCCAACTGCATCAACCAATGCCAGGACTTTTATCATAGCATCGGCGCCTGCAAGTTCTGCATTGACTTTATCCCACCATCCGCCATATCTTTGCTGCCGCCCAGGTTGTTGCCCGAGCCCCGAGGGACAAGACATCAAGTTCCTGCTCTACTTGTGTGCCCGATACGGCCTGGATTTAACAGAAGTTCCCAACGCAACCCAAGGAGTTTGTGAATCCCTTTATCCCCTTGTATGGAGGAGCGGACTTGTGCCGCAGTATGGGGCTTGGGGCAGATATTAGTCCAAGACCGTCGCAACGGGATAATTCAGTTCCTCGTGTTGTAGCGGAACTGACCCCGCATGCATCTCGACCATCTCCACGTATCTGGTAGTTGCTATCTTTGCCTGTCTGCCTTGGGGGCCGAATTTCTGCCCGTCCTTTCGCTGGATGCATGATCTTATGCTGGTTCTCTGTTGTGATACTACGTGGAGCTTACCGTCTTTGCCGTTTTTCACAATTTGGCCCCCCCACGAATGCATGTGCGATACTCCCGTCATTAAACCATTGACAAAGGATTGGTTTACTGTGACCTCAACCCCCAAAACATCAAAACATGGACGGTAACCTCCTCCTCGCTGCATAGAGACAGGGATACCTCTCGCTTCAGCTGAGCTCCTGCGTCCGCTTCTTCCTCCAATGCTAGAATGTGCCTGACCCATGTGGGCTCGGCTTTCACAGACTCGAGAGTCCCGAAACCCGCCTTACACGCCTATATAAAGCTTCCCATTTCCCCCGATATTGGTGGCCGAGCCCTTCCAACAACGCACTCACACATTCAATCAGTGCATTCTGATCCCCAGTTCCCCTTTCCAACAAGAACCATTCTCATCATGAAGGCCCTCGGCCTCGGCGCGGTCGCGATGAGCCTGCTTGTCGTAACCCTCGTCCAAGCTGCACCTGCACCTGCACCTGCACCTGAGGGCCTGGATCCTCGTCAAAATTATTGCCCCCCTGGGTTTGGTTTTGCGCCGTGGGGTGAGATGTACTGTAACGTCCCCAGGTTCGGCGGCAACGGTTGTGCCAGTTGCGACAGGGGCGGCGTCACACCCCAATGCATCAATGGACTTTGCTGTGTGAGCTACAAGGATGGGGGCGTTTGTTAGCTATCTCACACGACACCTCCGCTGGTTTGGTTCTTCATGGAAATGGGCCCCGAGGTATGATGTCCCAAAGAACCTGTAGACTTCTGGCTTGTGCAGTTTCTTATCTGAGGCTGACATTGTTGATGCAGTGGAGTGTGGGAGCTTTGGGAACCTTGAGAGGACGTTAACCAGGGGAGCAGGGGTAGAACTGAGATGTTATGATGAGTAACTCAGTCTGCCAGTGGGCACGGTTATGTCTCTTTGTGTAAAGCGACGGCAGTTTCTACGATATCAATTCTGTAACTGGTGGCACCACGCTTCAAGGACTCAAGTCTCCTGAGTTGCCGCCCTCAAGTTGACGATGGTCGATCCAGGGAGTCTAATATTCCAGGGCAACAAATATGAAGCAACAAATATGGCAAACTCCGCAATTGAATTAACTACGTAATTAGTGTCCGAGGCAAGGTATCTGCGTAATTATTCATTCAGGATAATCAACAACCCGCGACCTGTCTTTCTCTTGATGTGGCACCCCCTCCCGAAACGCGTAAGTCTGTGTTCGTCGGGACGCTACGGGACGGAACATGACGGCCAAGAGAACCCCCAGCAGTAATAAGCCCCCAAGCCAGGAAGGCTGCAATAGCATAGCTGACCGACTGTCTCGGTTGCTGGCGTTGACATTGTCCCGGCTCCCAGCTTTGGACAACACCATCGGAGCGCCGGGGAAGTTTCCATCAGCGGCCCAAACAAGCTCATGGACGCCCGCCTCCACATCCACGCCCGTGCCGTTGCGGCTGGAACGGAACTCGAGCAAAAAGTACTCGGGCCCGTAGAAGAGAACGCGAGCCCGACGCACCGTCTCATCGTACGGCATCAGCCAGGAAAACGTGTCAAAGTGGTAGTGCTCCAGCTTGTACGCCTGCCCCGGCAGTCCGTTCACCGTCATGGTCAGCAGCCCCCCAGCACTGCTGCTCTCATCCTGCTGCCGCTGCTTTCCGTCGTCGAGGTGGACATCAACAAAGAAATTCCCCAGGCTATTCCAATACCGGCCCTGATACTCCCCCAGCGGAAGCCGGGGCTTAGTATCCGGTGTCCGCCCGTCATCCAACTCCTTCCGCACGCGCCGCACAAACCCCACAGCCTTGTCGTAGAACTGGCGAGTCAGCTCAACATAATCATTCGGCTCGGGCACTTCAAGCAGCGCTTCCAGCAACATCTGCGCGACAAAGTCGGCCGTGTCAACAGCGGGCATCGAGTTCTGCAGCGTCACGATCCCGGCACGCACTTCGGGCACGAGCAGCACCGCTGACGTGGATCCGGGCATCAGGCCGTGGTGGTACAGCACCAGTCGGGAGGGGCCGCCTTTCCCGGCCGTCGGCTGCTCGCCCACGATGGGGTTTGCTGAGATGCGTCCGAGCTGGCCGGGGAGCTGCGCACGGGCCCAGCCTAGGCCGTAGCCCTGTTCCCGCAGCGAGGGGCCTGCGAATCTTGTGTGCTGCCAGGATATGGTGCGGAGGTTTTTCAGGGGGGAGTTGGGGGTGCTGTCAGTGGCACCCTCGAACTGGGACACGACGCCACTCATCCAGGCTTTGTAGAAGACGAGGAGGTCCTGAAGCGAGGACTTGACCCCCCCCCCCCGCGGCGCCCTTCATCATGAGCGAGTCGTTATAAAATGGGGTTGCCACTTCGACGAAAGATTTGTCGAGAAGAATGCCATACGACTTAGCCTCGTTAGTGTCTGACAGACCCCAGGACAGTCCCGTCCTGTTCATCCCCAGCGGCGCGAAGAGTTTATCGCGGAAGAGGCTCGGCAGGTCTTGGCCGGAAGCCGTCTCGAGCAGCTGCCCGACAATCTCGTAGCCCAAGTTGTTGTACTCAAACGTGTCCCGGAAGGGGATGGCTGGCCCCAGAGTAGCAGCGGATCGGAGGGTCTCGGACCGGGGGAGAAAGACGGCATTGTCACAACCAAACCAGACGTTGTCGAGGCCAGACGCGCCCCAACGGTGCAGCAAGAGGTCGACAATGGTTGACTCGGATGCAATCTCAGGCGTGGAGCCACCAAAGGTGGGCAGCAGTTCCTTGAGCGGCTTAGACCAGTCCAGTCCGGCGACTTAGTCGTGCACCTGAATGCCCACGAGGGCCGAGATGATGCCCTTTGAAAGGGAGCTTATGGTGTACCGGTTTTGTCGTTTGGCGGGAGATTCTGTTGGACGTCGCGGTGCCCCAAGTGATATGTCCCCAGTGTTTCTCCGTCCTGGATGATACCAATCGAGATGCCAGGAACGCCGGCGATTTTGAGGATCTCGCCGGCGCGTTCGATGGTATCCTTCGGTCGCTCTGATATGCCTTGGTGAGAGGAAAAAGTAATTTCTTAGCATTGAAACGTCGTTCTAGGCGATGTCGGGACATATCTAACATTTCTGACCGTTGATGTGATGGCACTGAGGTGAGAAATGGTCGTAATGGCATCGCCTTTTACATCTTACGCAAACGCGCTGATGTTGTGTGCCAGGTGTTTGGCAACTTTTTGAGCGAAAAGGAAGAGAGCTGACGGGTAGGGAATGGCCGTGTTGTTGGCCTGGGTGAATTTCACCGCCAACCGTTGGTATGTTGCACGACATACTACATAGTGTGCACGTGCACGAATCCAGCGAGGAATCGGACCTTAGTGTCGTCCTCGAGAGGCTGATGGTAAGGATTGGTAGGTACATAAGGTACCTTACCTACTAACCATGAACTTCCGTTGACCAACCGGCGTGTCCTCATGCACCGTTTTCCCAAGACAACCCTCCTAGACCTAGATATTAGAGCATTGAAGTCAGGGCTTTTGCGTATACAACGCAAGAAGACCCCTGAATGGCGATTATGAAGAAGCTCAACCGATTCTAGCATTCTAACCACATAATACATGTGAACTTTCTCGGCTCAGTCCATGACCCATTAATAACGTCGAGGTAGCACACACAATACATCCCCAGCAGCTTCATACATGAAATAGTCACGGCAGCTCCAGCCCCTTATACGCCTCCCCCAACCCCTGCAAACCCACAACCCCCAACTCCTCCCTCGTCCAAACCCTCGCCCCGCCCTCAGGCTCCGTCCAGCTCCTCTCCCTCACCTCATCCCAAAACTCCATCATCACCCCCATCTCCTCCCCCCACAGCGGCCACACCTCCCGAAACGCCTCCCCACTCACCCTGACAAACTGCGCCTTCGTCCCCTTCACATCCGCCCACAACCTCAACATCTCCCCAGCCGTATACCCCCCAATCGAAGCAAGCACAACCGCACCCCCAGCCGTCTCCAACCCCTCCTCCGCCCGCTTCTCAACCGCCGCGCGGACGAACGCACCAATATTAACCGACACGTCACCGATCGTCTCAATAGGGGTGTCAGGCGCGTAGTTGCCCAGCTGCAGGAACTTCCCCGCGGTCGGCGCCCAGATCGGCGCAAACATGGGGAATTGGTAGTTGGCGTGGTACCAGGTGACCCAGAGGAAGGTTGTTTTTTCCAGGAGGGCCGGGAGGTTAGTGCGGATGTGGGCGTCGACGCGGTTTTTGGCTTCGAAGTGCGGGATTAGGTGTTTTCCGGCGGAGAGGGTGTGTGCGTTGGGGAGGGTGCTCCAGATGTAGTGGGTGAGGGTGGGGAGGGTGGAGGCGGCGGCTGTGGCGAGGTTGATGCCTTGTTGGAGTTCGATTTCCATGGCTTTGGTGGGGGATTGGTGGGCTGCGAAGGGCTCCATGAAGTTGGTTACGGCGAAGATGATGTGGGAGCCGGAGAAGGCGGCGGTGAGGGTGGAGGGGTCGTTGAGGTCGGCTTGGACTACTTCGGCGCCTGCGGCGGTGAGGGCTTGGGCGGCTGCGCTGGAGGGGTTGCGGGTGATGGCGCGGACGTGGTAGGCTGGGTCGTTGAGGAAGGCGTTGACGACGCCTTTGCCCTGGGCACCGGTGGCGCCGACGACGGTGACGATCTTGGCCATTGCGGGGAGTACGATGGCGGGGATTGATGCTGGTGGGTTCAAGTTGGTGTTCATTAATAATACAATACACAGAAGTCAGAGGGTGATGCTGTCTGCCCTGCTATTAACTCTGGTTCTGTTTCACGACTTCAACCCAATGACATAACCCTATTTATACGTTTCCACTCCATACAAACAAGCAACAGAGAGAATTGCTAAATGTCATCATTGCGGGATTATTGATTACGAATCCCTCTGCAGCCACCACGCGCAGGGCACGAGGCCGCAGGCCACGGTCTTGCCGTATTCGCGGTGTGCGGTGGCTTTATTGTCCGCGAAGATTTTGCTACAAGATTAGAAATCGGGACCATTTGTCACCGGCGTCGGAGTTGGCCGGGATTGGGCACGCTGCTTGGATGGAACAAGCACATGTATGTGGTACTTTATGTGGGTTATTAATCAATAATAATCTCTGGCGGTCAGCCAATCGAGATGTGAGATGGCACCAACGAGCAAACGATAATATCGGACGAGACGAGGATTCTGAATATACATGTATCTACGGAGTATTCCGTACGGGATATCGTAATCATTCATCAAACCCGAGCAGTCCGAAAGAGAATAATCCTATGTTTCTGGAACACGAACTACCTTAGTTGATTTATTATATATACAAGAAGGGAGAAAGCATCACGGCAAAGGTTCTCGTCTGGGTAAGATAGTCAACTCCCGGTATTCTGCAGCTGGCCCGTTCCATCTTCAGCATCATGTTGGCTGCGGAGCATGCGGCGGACCGGTGCTTGATGCCGTGTCTGGCGTCGGTGAGGATGATGTTATTCCCAATCCGCCCAGGCAGAGCGTGGAATCTAGCCGGGGCAGTACCAGTGCCGGCGGATGTAGAGCTGTTGGTGATATTATCAGTGGCCGAGGGTTCTGCCGGTCCCAGTCGGCCCGTGTCTGGTCTTCGGCTATTTGCGCCTCCGATCTCTCGGGCTCCTGGAGGCCCTCAATCTGCCACTGCCGCCAGTTTCGCCGTTTTTCTTCCGTCTCCCAGCGGTCGTCCCACGAGGGCATAGAAGCGGCCTGCAGCGAGATGTTGGTGTTGAGGTTGACACCCGGGGTCTTCGGTGTTGGTGTCCGGCGCCGGAATGCCCTGGAGAGCCATGACTTCTTCTTTTTCTCTTCGTTGTCGCTGTCGATCACTTGCATGATCATGAGGGAATCGTCCAGGCTCATCTCGGAACTGCGGCTGGGAGTCGAAGCACGGTCAGAGGAGAAGAGGTGCGAGAACCGCGAAAACACCTGGTTGTCAAAGACGAAGTCGCTGCTCAGGATGATTTCGGCGGGCAGATTCTCGACAACGTGCAAGTCGCAGACAAAGATACACTTGTCGGTCCCAACCTTAGGCCTCCAGTCCTTGCTCACGAGCTTGGCGAAGCGACGGTTGTATTCGAGGTAGCGGTCCAGGTTGATTTCATGCTCTTTCAGCGAGGACAACGATGTTGGCGCATCGAACTCCAACTCGGCCCCGAGGACCATGCCGTCGGTCTGCACAGATGATCCGTCGGCCACCTGAAACTGGCGCTGGTATTCGGGTCCGCAACGGATCATGAAGTTGTTACGGCGGGCAAATGCGCCCGAGACCAGCATCAGGTCGGATCCCGTGTCAGGCAACGCGAATGCGTCGGCGCCGTTGAGGGTGCAGCGGATGGTTGGGTCTTTAGGGGATTCGCCGAGCAGAAAGACGCGGTCTCCCTTTCGCATGCCGCACCGTAGTCGCTCCACGATGCGATGGCAGAAGTCGGTGAGCGTCCTGGTCTGGTTCAGAAACCCCCGGCCGAGAACCATGTCGAAACCGCACTTGCGGAGGACGTGGAAGTGGCGCGTGTAAGTCTGGCTCTCGCCACGGAATTTGAAGTCGGCAACCACGCAGCCGACAATCCCGGCAGCCCCGCCGCCGGGGAGCGGGATGGATGTTTTATCGGCGGCCCGCATCTGGAGGCCGTGCTTCCGGGCAAAGGCTTCGGAGACGGCGTCAAGCGAGGAGCCGGAATCGGGGAGCGCGTCCACGGGGATGCCGTTGATCGTTCCTGGGACTTCCCTCACCCGAAAGGCATGCAGGCTCGGGGTGGGCTCTTGGTCCTGCTCGTTCCTGGAATTCGCGTCTGCGTGAGGACTGTCTCTCGTAGCTTGCAGTTCATGTTCATATTTCCGCGTGCGCTGTTTCAGTCGCTAATTAGTTCCTAGTCGTTAGTTCCTGTCATGCAGTGCTGCTAAGGGTCGGCGTGCCTAGTCACGTACTTTAATGCTCTTTTTCAGCCGCTAAATAGGGAGGTAGTTCCAGTTGTTAGCTCCCCTGCCATGGAGTGTTGCTAACTGTGTCTGCCTGTCTAAGGTAAGGTAGGTAGTTACGTACATGTACTTGTGCTAATATGTAGTCGGGGGTCGCAAGGGTCCCAACCACGGCAACATCCGATCGCGCTTCATCCTCCTCTCCCCAAGTCCCGGCAACGTTCGATCGCGCGTCATCCTCGTCTAGATCGTGTATAAACCGTTCCCAGTCGGAATACGAGACAAACTCGGAATCGTCGTCCACGCACTCGTCGACTATGTCTTGCTCGTCCAGTGCTGTCGGATATGGAAAGGTCCCGGAGGAAGAAGCGAAAGTGCTCATGGGGAAGAGGTTTGGAATGCGGGATATGGTGTGTTTAGGATTGTCGAACTATTGTAAAAGGCCGAGGACGTGCGGCCAGGGGGCCCATTTATATTAAGGGCGAGCGGGACGGCGACGATGACGATGACAGTATCCGGCGCGTAGAACGGAATTTGGGATGTAATTATCAACCCGAAGATATGTCAGGATACTCGTCCATGGAATTGAACTCGAGACTCAAGGAACCCAAACCTTCGATAAAAACAAGAAAAGGGGGAAGAAAGAAAAAAGGGGCCAGAGACATTGGGCGGTGAGGACACTGCAGGGTCTCGACACCTGACTTGGCGTTCGATGTTGATTTGTTGACCAGCCCTTTTGGACTTTCAGCTCGCAGCAAGTTATGGTCGCTGCGCCTCCTTCTGCATGAGTTGGGCTCACTCTCAGGCTGCTCGTTTCCCCGCTCCGTCCTTGCATGTGCGCAACCCAATACCGAATCAGCATGGAAGGCGACATGAAGATGCCCCCATGGGCCATGTCCACATGCCAGGGCAGACATGCGGACGGCCAGCTCCTTCGTTGCCAGTCTTCCAGCCCAGTCCGCCCTGCCCTATGCCCCGAGCAAGACGACAAGACTATGACGGAATAAAGACGGGATGTCTCCTTTTTCATTCACTGACAGAGCCGAGAGCATAATGGATCTTGAGCGTAGCACCAGCAGCAGATGTGCCAGCAAGACAGGGTTCCCAGCCCTGGCTCACCGCATCGCGCGCAATCCCAACTACGAGTCCTTCATCTTCCGCAAATTTGACACCCTGAGTGCCCGAAACCTCCTGCACCTCGAGGCCAAGCTGGCCTATCTCGAGGACAAGGTCACCCGGGGCGACGAGCAGGCCGCGCTTCCGAGTGCCGACACCGAGAGCCTCCGGTCGCTGCGCTCGTGGGGCGCGTTTGAGGAGAATGCTGCCAAGGAGGGGCGGCCGGAGCGGGCACGCATGAGGCTTTTCGAGCAGATCCAGGAGACACTGAAGGAGTATCGTAGGTAAATACCATTATCGAGTCTCGTCGTTATGTCTTGACTGGCAAAGTTGGGATATGGCTAGCATGACCTGGTATTAATGAGATCAACGACCTTATAATTATAGAAGAAGCCCTGCTCCGCCAACATCAAATTGCGGCCCTGGAACCGCCCAGAAATCGGGCATTCAAAGTCCTGCACATTTTATCCCACCACAATGACATCGTGGATGAGTCTGGTCAACCCACACTCAAGCAACGACCCCTCCTTTCCGGGTCTCCTGATGATCATCGACTAGATGAACGGAACCACCACGATCTCGCCGCCATACGGCAGCCAGCCAGCAAAGACCTCTTGTCAAGGTGGCTGCAAGACCACTGGATGTTCAAGGTAACCACCTGTCTCCCATTAGTCGTTAATTATTTGCCTCTCAACAAGATCTGCTCTCACCTTATGGTCAACTCCCTCCACTCTTCCCTTCGTTCCATGTACATACATTACATACAATCCTAACATCAACCCCCCAAAGACAACAAAAATCACCCCACACACCAAACACATCAACGAGAACCACATCACCTGGCTCGCAGCGGGCATCAGCACCGTCGTGGCCACCATCCTGCTGGTAGTCGCCGTCGCCGTGCTGCAGGCCGTGAGCGACAACCATAAAGCACAGCTGGGCACCATCACCGCGTTCATGGTACTCTTTGCCGTCAGCCTCGTCGTCCTGACCAACGCCCGTCGAACCGAGATTTTTGGGGCAACGGCGGCGTACTCGGCTGTGCTTGTTGTTTTTATCTCGACGACGGGGACGACGGCTTCGGGGGGTTGTCAGTGCACGCTGCCGGGGAACTTCACGGGAACGTGATTGGGGTCAGTAGGAATGGGGCTTTGAATCAGGGGGCGATGGATCATTGACGCTAATTACACAGATGCTCTGTACCTTGTGACCTTGCTCTTCTCAAAGTCTGGCGTGCCTGGTAGCTGGATGGACTGAGGGGACGAGCCGAGGAAGTCAGGGGTGTCAAACATGGAGGGTTATCAATTTATGAGCTACCGGTTTTGATATGTACTAACATACCTGATGGCAAAAGGTGATCTGGAGGCTGGAACACAAAACGCATTTGATATTGATGCTCAAGATAAAGACAAGAGATAGAATGCCAAGGGGAGTGCGTGGGATACACACGCCAATTCTGTTCTGGCCGCGGGCCCGGTCTGGTGTGTTCGATGTTGATTCGAGATTCCAGCAGCACCGGGTTCTGCATCCGTGTGGGCTAACTAGGTATCTATTCGACCCCCGACCGCGAGGTACGGAATGATGCACTAGAAACGCATGGGATTTAGTTCACCCAAGGGTGGCGGGAGGAAATGTGAGAGAGAGCGTGTGTGTGCGGAAGGAGACAGGGTGGCGTGGGAGGAGGGTTCTGGCATGGTCATGCTGTGTAACATGGCTAAATTCCTCACCGATAGGGAGGAGGCGGTGCATTGGCTCGATGCAACCCTTGACGGTCCTCGATGCAACCGTCCCTTCTGAGATCGATCGCTACTTGTTGTGCGCAGCCTTGCCGCTGCAGATGTTTGGCAAGGCAGGTATGAACCCCATGTGGCTTGTTCGTGCCCTGCAGTCTGCCTGTCGACCCCCGCCTACTTTACCTTACCTTAGGTAGTTAGTTAGTGATGTCCATCCGTCCCGTCTTAAGTCCTTCGACCGAGCCTTGGGGTGTCTTGTCTTCATTTCCCATCACCACTTCCAAACGCACCATATCAACCAACCGCCACAACTCTCAACGCTCCATGTCCTCGTGTCAGTGATTAGTTCGCAATGTTGTTTCGACGCTTCCTTAATAATCTCCTCAGAGTAGCGGTTCTCGCCCGAACTAGTACATCAACAGGAGGTACACACCTGACTTTCATGATTTCTTGGACGGCCAACGCACTGCCTGTAGGTAATACATGTACTAACCATACCTACGATCTACGTTATCAACAATAGGGAAGCCTTTGGGTTTGCCGCAGGCCAACCCCCCACAGCACCCCTCAGCCGATGGTGTTTCGACATTTGAATTGGGCCTTGACGTTGGCCTCGGGTTTTCAGGACACGGCTCTAGCCTAGCCGAGAGGCAGCAGAGAACATGTGCTCCCGGCTTCTCGATGGTATGGTGTCCTTTTGTCTCCCTGCCCGGGCAAAAAGCTTTCTATAACCCACGAGTTCTGACACGGCCTGACCATATTCTGGCGACATGGATTAGTGCCCGGATGGTCTGTTTTGTGCTGAGATCGGCTACTTCTGCTGCCCTAACAACAATGCCGTTGGCTGCCCTCTTGGGACAACGTGCTGTTCCGACACCGGCTGTGCCCGGTCCGGCTACCAGTGCTGCCCTGGCACGAGCAAGACTTGCCCGGTAGGCTGGTCGTGCTGTCCGGGCCCCTCGTGAGCAACCCCATTGCAGAATTATCTTGTCGTAGTTAAAGTTACTTGGGATTCTTGAAAACTCTAACTATGAGCATGCAGTGGGAACTGTTCCCCTGCGGGCGGGACCTGCTGCGGCTCGAGCTACTGCTACGAAGGCGAGACCTGTTGCGAGACGGGATGTGCCGCCCCCGGATATTCCTGCTGCGGGGCTGGCAAACAGTGCCCGCCAAACACCAAGTGCTGTTTCGACGAGGACGGAGACCGGTATTGCGCAGAGGAATGCGTGGTGTCGCTCATCTTCCCCTACGTCAAAGGCCTCTTCGATGAGCTCTACGAGAACATGTGCCGCGGCACCGCAGGCCACGGCAGCACCAACGACCCCAACACGGCGATCCTGACGCTAGAGAAGAAGACGGGCAAAGACTTGTCGCGCGCAAAGGCAGAGAGACGCCGAGCTGCGCTTTGTCAGGGGGCTAAGAGGATACGGTGCAAGCCAGGCGAGAGCTGTGATGAGTTCCCGTTTGCCTCGTCCCTCGAGGGTGGCAGCGGATCGCAAATCATGTGTGTGCCCAGGGAGCAGAATGACTGGCAGGGGACATACTATGGCTCGTGGCTGTCCGATATGCTGAGCTCGGGCAAACTGGTCCGTGGGGGCAAATACCGGGTGAAGTTGGCGGGCATCGATTGCTCTCAGTTTACGCTTGTGCCCCGGGATCTGGGTCTCACGCCGAGGGCCGGTCCGGTGCTGAGCAGCAACGGCAACGGTAAGTCCTCTTCGCATTAGACACATGGGTGCGAACAGGTCAAGGAGTAAACCGCTGACGAACTGCCGTGTATGCAGTAACGGTGCTCTCAAAGGATCTCTTCGGCAACTATTCAAAAGGACACAACGCCATGTACGTCGCCCTCACTCAGGACGAATCGACACCGGGAACATATCGAATCGACTACACCCTGTCCCGCGGCACCGTCATATCGGGGGCCATCGTTGACGACGAGGGAGAGACCTTGCAAGAGTAAGCCCGCGCCCCTTCTGTCCAAAGGCGACCTTCTGGTCAAGTGCCTCTCCGGCTTTTGGAAATGAAGAGACGGATCTAATTCTGAATTTCTGAACCCTAGGATAAACAACCTCGCCGCCGGTTCGTCAAACAGCACTACAGTCGAGCTGGGTGAGGACTACGGAGACATCAATCTGTTCGGCTGGACCAAGGAGGACAGTGTTCAGATACAGTACAGCGTCGCCGTGACACCGGCGTCTACGGCTATTACGACGAGCGGGATTCCGGCGAGTACATCGCCGCCGACGACATCGCCTTCCGCCAACCAGTCGGGGAAAAGTACAGCCCCGAGAGTCTGTCCGAGTATGGTGATGGTGGCTGCGTTGTGGGTGTGGTTGTCTGTTGTGATTGCTTGGTAACTGTAGTTGATGTTTTATGCTTTGGTGGTGGAGCTGCGGAACGGGGTTTTGTAGAGTCTGAACTTGAGGGTGCATGTCACTGTGTTTAAGATGTTGGTCTTCAATGTTAAAGGACGAGAAGATTGGAAGCGGCGTAGTTCGGTATCTACCTTGAGTACCATCTATCTATTATTCCTCACCCAACTTGCCAATCTTGAGCTTTCGCAAGAAACGCTTAACCGACGAGACATCCAACACAAAGATCATCATAGTAACAACCGTGAGAGGAATCGTAGTAGCAAAATACACCCACAGCGGAATCTCGTCCGCCTGCAGCTCCTTCATGTTCATGCCAAAGAAGCCCGCAGTAAAGGTAAAAGGGAGGTACACAAAGGCGACAAGGGTGAGCTTGGTGATTAGCTTAGCCTCGTGGATGGCGCGCTGGGACTCTTCCAGCATGCTGTTGTTGCTGATGACCGTCATGCCCTGGGAACACCTCTCGAGAAGAGATTGCGCCTGTGAATGGAGGGCTTGGAACAGGCTGGTATGCACCTCGTGGTTGATGTGCTGGTGGTAATGGACTGTGGAAGGCCGGCGGCCGGGGCTGCTGCTGCTATGAAGAGTTTTGCTCTGGCCGATGGTGAGCGGCAGCAGCATTTGTTGTTGCGAGATGTCGTCCAGTTGGTCTTGGAGGATATCCCGATAGTAGAGCAGATTGGCCAGTGTCGGGGTTTCATTGCTGGGTGGCAGCCGGCTGGTTTCAGCTGTTATCTTCTCTTGGAGGAGGTTGAGGAGCTGCTTCTGCGAGAAGGCCGAGAGCTTGAAGATCTCGGACAAGACTTGGAAGCGGTCTGATTTGGCAGACGCCCAGTCAATGCTGCGTCCGTAGCCCTCGGGAAAAACGGCGAGGCTTTGGGTGTTCTCTCCATTCTGTGGTATCGTGCGCGTTTTCAGTGCACATCTCGGTCGGTATTGGATGATAGGGACAAGTGTGGTTGGCAGCGGCTCCGCACCGCCGACTCCGAGCCACGGGAGCCGTGGCCCCTGAGTGAGGTCGTATCCTGCGTCTGTGCAGGCGATGGCTGTAGGTAGGCATGTGTTCACTGTTGTCAGCAGATCTGGTCGTTATAAAGCTACTAGTTACCTTTATGAAGGTACCTGTAGGCATGTAATTACTTAATAACGGTCAGAATTTGGGGTGTACATACCCATCCATGTCTTGCCAATATCGAATATCGAGACGACCATCTCCTGTTCGATAACACAGTGCCGTTCATCCAGTACATGGAAGTCCCGCACAATTGAGTCCCCTGGCTTCAACGCCCAGTCGCTCTGTAGACTCGTCTGGTATCGCTGAAAGTCGTGCGCTGCCTTGGCACGCAGGTCGTCCACCTCCTTCTGCGACGAACGGTATCGGTAGTTGTTGGAGCCGATAGTGAAGAATTTGAAGCGAAAGATGCTGCTCATGGCGGGAGGCGCAGAGCCAAAGTAACAGTCGCTACCCGGTGGTGCGCGGTGTCTGGAGAAGCAGCGAAACAACTCGGGGTCGACATAGCAAAAGGCACCAATGCTCGAGAGCCAGCGTGGTGAGGGATGGCCCCGCAAGAAGAGAACCTGTGGTTGTGATGTCTCGATGTTCCTCCGCAGTGCCTCGATGCACGGCTCTGGATCAGAAAATCCCGAAGACATTGACTGTTTGTCCGAGGCATCTTGCGGGCCAGGACTGACAAGCCACGCGTAGTCTCTCGACACAGGGGTTTCGGCATCGAGCACGGCGCGCTGGGGTCCACGGGTGGATCTCCGCTCAAGGAGTCGTTTTAATAGGGGATGATAAATATCTCCAGGGTAGAGGGTGTCTGCGCTGGTTTGCCTGGAGTGGTATGCCACGGCTTGGATGTATTCATCAGGTGTGCCTGTCTGGGGTGGCGGTACCAAGTTAGGTCACTCCGGATCAGCGGGGCTGAACGCAGCATAGCATATCCATGGGCCCAGACTGGAGCGTGAAGAGACTTACATTTTGGCCTGTATGGTATTGGTGACGTTACTGGTTCTGATTTGGCAGGGCCAACACTGCCATTTCTGCTTCTGGACTGAGAACAGTACGAAGGGGAACGCTGCGGGTTAGGAGAGGCCATCATCTTCTTTGCGGCCGCACATGGTCTGTGTTAGCGCAGGATGGAATATGGATGGTATGTAGATAATTGTCTGGATTACTTCGGCGCGGTGGTGGTGTGGTTAATAAGGGGGACTCTGGGGAGGCGGCCGTGACACAGGAGTCGGTGTGTATTAGTGGTGCCTGGAGGCAGACACATTGGCCCCTGGGCTTTCAGAAATCATTGAAGCCACAATCAAGAACTAATGCCCGATTGATCAACCTGGTTGGTCGCCCTGCCTTCAGGTGCATGTAATCAGGTGCGCGCCGTGTTGAGACGTGGCTTGAGGCTGGGATGTGACTTGAGGCTGACCTCGGAATCCCCGTCCCCTGTATACTGCGCTCAAGCCTGGGATGGGTCACAGTCTGTGGTGGCGCAGCAAGAGCCGCTTGACTCTGCCCAATCAACGCCGTAGCCGCCGCAGGCACGCATGAGATTACACCATCATACAAACGGGGCGAGCCTTGACTGTTTCTGTTCTTTATTTCCGGACTTGGGCGCTGATCAAGGCAGTGCAGCATCCCGGAAAGCCTCGCACACTGCTCAATACGACTAACTATTGGAGTGATTCTTGCCCAGAAATGCTGTGTGACATCACTGAACATGCATGAACATATGGTGTGGTTGTCAGACTGTGGTGCAACGACGCAGAGGAGATGATTCGTTCTTGACCACTGATATCCCCTCACCTATTCCCGCCTCTGTTGAGGATGCGGACTTGAAACTCCCGTCCATGCGGGGTTCAAGAAGTTCCCCTCCCTGAGGCTCTGCGGAGTGTAGGATTTTCCCTCACCCCCTCTCCTAACACCCCGTCAGCCCTGACTCTTGAGCCAGCCCCTTTGAACATCTGCCATTGACGCCTGTTGACAACTTTTGCCCCGCTCGATGGTGGTTTTGCCCTGATTGTATTGTGATTGTTCATCACCTAAGTGGCCTTGTATTTCCATCACCATGGCCGAGTTGTCGTCGCGTATCCAGGCCACCCAGAACATGGGGTTCCAGCAAATTCAAGTTGGTCCGAAAGTCGGAACTGTGTATGTCATGTCATTTACTTACGCCCACCTTGCCGTGTTTGTGGTTGTAGCTACTGGGCGGATTAAAAACACTAGGGATACTGGGACACTTGCACCAGTTACGTACCCTAGTACTGTACCCAACGACTGATGGCGGCAGTTTACTCACTGTTGGCGGTGTCGGGACAAATCCACCGGATCACTGGACGGATGCGAAGGGGCAGTTGTGGCTGGGGACGCTGGATCTACGCGACATTGCCATTATATCCTTTCCAAACAAACTTGCGGCGAACGGTATTCTATCCCGCCGAGACGTGGAGGATCAAGGCGCTTCTCTCCTCGCCGCATTGCACCGTCTTTCCATGGATGAGGCTGTAAGTCAGGGGTCTCCTCCCAAAAAGCCAGGTACATCTACTTGCGTTGGATTGCTAATCCTCCCTCACAGGTGGCTCGGTCTCCTATCGTGGTGATATCCCACAGCTTGGGCGGGTTGATTGTGAAGAGGGCATGTCTAATTCTCGTCAATATGTTACTTCATCAAGACATCTACAGCGTTCCAGCTAACTCACGAAACCCTCTCTAATCAGGCCATCTGTTTGGCAAAACAAAGCTCCACGACGTACCGGAACCTCCTGCGCAAGATTGCCGGTTTTGTCTTCATGGGATGCCCGCATTCCTTATCTCTCGATCCCAAAGATTGGGCCGGGCTCGAGAGCATCCTGCAAAAGTTTACCAAAGGGAGGAAAAGCCCCCTCGAGCCGCAATGTGTCGAACGCCTGGCTGCCGACTGCGACGGATTCCGCAACATTCTGGCCGAAGACGACAAGCTGGTGTTGACCATATGGGAGAAGAAAGGAATGAGCAGACAGGTGATTGGGAAGAAAATCCAGGTAGGTATTGACGTGGCTCTGCTTCTACGCTTCTCAACCCCCTTTAACGTTCGGTTCCTTTGGGCGAGGCTGATGACATGCGACAGTTTGTCGACAGAGAGTCAGCAACCATTGGCCATGACCGCGAGACTTTGATCGGTGATGACTCCAACCATCGGGATCTCTGCATGGTCGGTGGGAGTGGAACGCAGGAAAGGATCCTTGACTTTCTTTACCAGGTACTGGCTGATGCAAGAGAGGCCATCGCGAAAGACTCCCCGCCGTGTAAGTACTTACTTACCTCATTAACTTAATCATGTTACCCAACTTACTACGCCACCAGATAATGGAAACTCACATAAAACCAGGTAACATGCCGTCCGTCTTTGGCGAGTCCACCGTGAGAGAGCAGAGCAGCGATGAAGAAGATCTGGGTCAGTTGTGGATTTACCGTGCTATCAAGCATAATTAATGAAGAGTCAGTCTTTGCTAACAAGCTCTTGCAGTCCAAATCCAGTCTCGCCGCTCGGTCCATGTCCTGTCCGATATAATATCAGTGACCGACTCGTCCTCACCCAATGCAAGATCATGGACCAAAAGGGCTACAATAGGCAGTGACAGGCTCGACCCGGGTCTTATTTCTGCCCTGAAGGATTTCACCATCCACCATCGAGATCCCGTCTTGCCGTGCAAATACCTTCCATTGCCGCAAGACCCTGTCTTCTCCGGCCGCGAAGACATGTTGGCACAGATTCGACAGGCCCTTGTGAGCCCCCTCCAAGAGCCTGACGACGCCTCGAGTAGCTCCATGTCCGAGGCAGTCCAGCCACTGAATGTTTATTGTTTGTGCGGACCAGGGGGCATGGGCAAGACATCGATTGCCAACGAGTTTGTCCACAGGTACAAGAAGGAATTTGATGCTGTCTTCTGGGTGGTGGCGGATGAGGAGACAAAGCTTTTTAACAGCTTTCGAGAGATCGCTCTCCAGCTTGGCATCATCTCCGAGTCGGACGGCAAGGATCTCCCAGCGATCCGTGAGACACTGTTGGCGTGGCTCGCCAACCCTCTTCGGTCCTACGAACACATGGACCACGTCAAGCCGGAGAGGGCGTCCTGGCTCATCGTCTTCGACAACGTGGACCGCGCCAACACGCTCGAGGACTTTTGGCCCAAGGAGGCTGCCGGCTCTGTGCTCGTTACATGCCGGGATCCGATTATCAAAAGCTCAATCTACCTTGGAAACGCCGGCATCACAGTACCCGAGCTGAGGGAAGACGAGGGTATATCTCTGCTCCTCCGCCTTACTCACCGTGAAGCGGATAATGATGACATTAAGTTGGCCCCTGACGTTGTCCGCGCCCTGGGCAGATACCCCCTTGCCATCGCCCAAATGTCTGGCGTGATCCTCGCCCGCGACCTCAGCTTTGGCGAGTTCCTGGAGCTATACTCGGAGGAGACTGAGCGGCGAGAAATGCTCGGTATATCCGAGGGGCAATCAGCTGCCCTCCGCAGGTATAGCCGGACGCTCGGCACGGTCTGGGCCCTCGACGACCTGAAGCAGGGCAGGGCGTTGCTGGAAGTCATATCACTCCTCGATCCCGATAGCATCCCTGAGTCGCTCCTGGAGAAGAACCCGGCATGTGTGGGCTGGGACCGCTATCCCCAAACATCACTGGAATACTCAAAGGCTCGCGCCGAGCTCTTGTCTAGATCGCTCATCTACCGAAACCGCGACAAAAAGACACTGCGCGTCCACCGCATGATCCAGGACACGGTGAGAGCACAGATGGACGCGGCCATCTTCAACGAAGTCTACTCTCGGTCCCTGGATATGCTTGGCGCTCGTTGGCCGCGGGTTTTCAAGGGGTTTGGCAACGACCAGACGAATTGGAAGCAGAACGCCGAGCTCTGGGCCCATATCCTGTCGCTCTTCAAGTACCACGACCGATTTGACCCAGCCGTTGCTCAAC
Organism: Chaetomiaceae sp. PYS4301M; assembly: GCA_023628425.1. Taxonomy (NCBI): domain Eukaryota; kingdom Fungi; phylum Ascomycota; class Sordariomycetes; order Sordariales; family Chaetomiaceae; species Chaetomiaceae sp. PYS4301M. The sequence goes on from JAMAKR010000085.1 coordinate 30,559, forward strand.
TTGCCACGGCAATCAAGAGGATGGACTTTACTCTGGACGTGCTGATGTGAGACTTCCCAAATCAGATAGACTATGGAAAGCTTGCAACTACAAGCAAGGCACATGGAATTAGTGCTGACTTAAGTGGACAACAGGTTCAGCATTTCCGACTCCCGATTCAGCGCTTCTCACACAATCCTGTCGCTCTTCCAGTATCTGAGGGACGCCGTGACCAAAAAAGAAGTTAATAACAGCCCTGAATTGCAGATGATAGATGCCACGTTCCTCTACCGCCGAGGCGAGCTCGGCCTGCATACCAACGACCGCGAGTACCCCCTGTCCGACTTCAGCCGATGCGTCAAGGAGCTGGATCGCCTGCTCGACGACGACGCCAAGCGGGCAGACTCCTACTTTGGTGCCACCGTGAACGAGCTCGGCTGTGCCTACATGATGAACTGGCAAGATGAGGACGGATTGCGCGAATTCGAGCGGTCCACAACGATATTCCAGAACCTGAAAAAACCCTCGGTGCAGGAGACTTCCATGGCACAGATCAACGTGGCGTTTGTGTATGGCTATCTCGGACGCTACGACGAAGCCGCGCAAATCTTCCAAGCGGTGTTGAAGGACCGCTATGATCAACTTGGGGAGGACGACTATTCCTCGTTTGTGTAAGTGGGCTTTACCGTACTGCCGTTTCTCTCATAACATTGAAGATCAAGTTTGATGCTGAACCGGCCCCCTAAAATAACACAGAAACGGAAAATTGTACATGGGCTGGGGAAATGTCCTGGCCGCACAGGGCCGGCTTGACGACAGCTTCAAGCTCCATGTCAAGTGTTTGGAGCATTACAAGCGCTCAGTCGGGAACTTTCACCATCGTACCGGCGACGGTTGCGTCAAGGCGTCAGACCACTTCGCCCGCACTGGAGATGCTCCTACCGCGCTGTAAGTATCTCACCTCCTTGAAAATCACGAGCTGGTACTGAATCAAAGTCACTCACAACATATCACCCACAGCGCACTTCTCGACCAATCCCTCAAAATCTTCAACCTCGACGCCCACCACAGACCCGAAGCTGCCAGGGCTCACTACAAGAAGGGCAACATCCTCCACAAGCTGGGACAGGAAGAGGAGGCCAGAGAGGAGCTGGCCACGGCGCTTGAAACATTCAACAGCACTGTGCCGCCCGAGAACCGGGCCGGGAGCATTGACGAGCTGGATGATGAGGATTTTGATCACTGGATTATGTTTTGGTCGAGGTGATGGGTCTTGCAAAGACTCAGGGGCAAGGAGGGTATGGGCGAGCCAAAGCAAAGACTAGGAGGAGTGCGGAACGCAGCTGAATGGAGAGGAGAAAAGGTAAGGGGGATGAGAAGGGTTTTTTTGAGCACCCGATGCGTAGGTGGTGGCTAGCTGATGAGGGTGGACATCAATGAAATAGGGGTTATCCGCTGCCAGTTTGTTCGGTGGAGTAAAACAGCACAACTTCACCAAAAAAAAACTCCAAAAAAAAACTATGACAAAACATACAACATCCGGGATTCGCTGGTCGTCACCGACCCAACTACTGATCGAACTCTCACGAGGTTGACTAGGGGAGAGCGGACGGGATCCCGTATTTTCTCGTGGATATGGTCGTATGTGCTTTGTCACGGCAGAGTTGCCGTTTATCTTAGGCAGAACTTAGTCAGGGGTATGAGATTGAAAGCAAATTCCAGCAAAACAAGTTGCCCGGAGAAGATCAATTCCGGCGGGCCATGGTTACAGGAGTGCTGGACGGGCAAATTCTTGATCTCCCATTCTGAGATCGACCTTTTGTCGGGAATTCAGACATGCCAATCTTGTCTGGGTCCGGCAGTGTAGGTTCGATGTTGTCAGAGGAACGCCTGAGAAAGCCACAGCATCGGAATGTTGACTCGGGATATCTTGGACCTGGAATGAAATGATGCTGGTAATTCGGGGTTTCTGTCAATATCATGGACATAAATACCCAGCCTCTGCCCCCCTTGAATCTCCAAGACAGAAGCGTCAATAAAAACTGCTCAAACATCAGAAGTCAGCCAACCTTACAGTTACTCCAACTCACACGTCCCAAACGAGTCCCCCAACAACCCCTTTTCGACCCGAAACACCAAAGCTAAAATGAAGACTTCCGCACTCGCCCTACTCTCCAGTCTTTTGGCTGCCACCGTCCAGGGGGCAACCGGCGCCGCAGGGGACGCGTCCTGGTACGACCCGATCCACAACATCACCTGCACCGGCCACGCCAACGGGCACATTACGTGCCAGCAGGGGGAGGTCGACGCTGTTCTTCAGGTACGAATTACCTTAACCGACTCTTCTCTTTGATCAAGACCTCCCTCCCCTTCCTGTCCCCTGGCTGTCACCTCCCCATACATCACCTCACACCCCGGAGGACGTGACCTGGCAATGCAAGGACAGCCCACCCCAGACCAGACTTGATAATGAAAGTCGTATGCACCACCAAATACTAACCAACAAACCAGCCCAACAACCCCACCCCCAACTCCCATCTTCAAACTCAGCACAACAACAAAACAACCCTCTTCACCAAATCAACCCACCACCGAAACACCACTATCAATACATCAGACAACAAGGCAGACGGGGACACATGCACCGGCGAGGGCGACGAAAAAGCGCTGGGCTGTTTCCTGAACTGTTTCGGCCAGGGGTTCTGTCAGGCAAGCTGTGACGCTGGGAATGCTTGTCGGTGTGCTTGCAAGGATGGCGGGGATGCGCTTGGGGGGGTTGTTTGTGGACGGGTCGGGGGTAGTTCATGCTAGGGCAGCACATGTATTGGTTTGATTCAGGTGGGCGGGTAGTTGGGTTGGTTGGTTTTTGGTTGGTTAGTGTTATGGGGGTGGTGTTGCTGGTGGTTCAATGCTTCGGATGGGAAGGGAGGTGGCTTGGGTTGGTGTACCCCGAGAGAGGATGGTAACTGGATGAACGTGAGCATGTTGTCTCGGAGTGGGTGGTCCTTCGGAAGCGGCCGGCTGTGTCACCACGCTGGTGATACGCTCGAAATGAGGAAGCATGAGATATTTTGCTGAGATATTCACGAGATAATAATCCTCTCCATCTTGGCCGCAGCCGCGAGTCATCAGCACCATGGATGCTCAATCCCAGCCCGCGAGACAGAATCCCCTTTGAGACCCCACATCCCGCTTGCAGCTCGTTGCTTGAAGTTGCCTCCCCCCGCTGCGGACACCCCGGACACCTCAAACCCAGGGCGCTGGACCTCGGCAGCTTCTCCGCATTCACAGGGGGTCACCCACATTCGAATGCGGGGAGGAAGCTTGGCGGAACCACAAGAGCTCCCCCAAATCTTGGCCACCTCAACCTCACTTATACCCAGCCTTTCTCCGTGTTCGAAAGGACCAGACGGACATTTTCGCCAGAACAAAAAATCCAACTCACCAACCACACCACTTCCTCCATCTTCTCACTCCAACAAACAGAGAAAAAGCAAAAGAAACTCCAAAACTAACGCCCAAAATGCCCGCCCAAATCCCCTTCTCCGAACCGCCCTACCTCACCAACCTCCCCTCCCCCTACTTCACCCCCTCCCACCGCAAATGGCAAGCCGCCATCCGCCCCTGGCTCCAAAGCCACCTGCACGACCACGCCATAGAATGGGACACAGCCGGCACCCTCCCCCCCTCCGTTTTCACCACCTTCGCCCAAGCCAACATGCTCCTCCCCGCCCTCCCCGCCCCGCTGCCCGTGGCGTGGCTCAAGAAGCTGGGCATTCACACCCTGCTGGGCGGGCTCCCCGTCGAGGAGTTTGATTCGTTGCATGGGTATATTTTCAGCGATGAGATGGTGCGGAGTGGGTTGGCTGGGCCGGGGGCGAGTCTGACGACGGGGATGGCGTTTGGCGTGCCGTTGCTGCTGAAGTTTGGGAGTGAGGAGTTGAAGGAGAGGGTGCTGCCGGATTTGTTGACGGGGAGGAAGAGGGCGTGCATTGCGATTACTGAGCCGGATGCGGGGAGTGATGTGGCGGGGATTTTGACGACCGCGGTGAAGAGTGGCTGTGGGAGGTTTTGGGTTGTTAATGGGAGTAAGAAGTGGTGAGTTTTGGGTCTCTTTTTTTTTTTTTTTTTTTTTTTTTTTTTTTTTTTTTTTTTTTTTTTTTTTTTTTTTTTTTTTTTTTTTTTTCGCCCGCTTGTTGAGGCAAGTCCACGACCTGTGGAGGATTCCGGGTGTTGCTGACGGCGTTTCGCGAGCAAACAGGATCACCAACGGCATCTGGTCCGACTACGCCAGCATGGCGGTGCGCACTGGCCCTGCCGGCAGCGGCGCCGCGGGCATCTCGCTCCTCTTGGTACCGCTCAAGAACCATCCGGGCGTGACAATGCGACGGCTCAGCGTGTCGGGCACAGCGTCCGGCGGCACGACCTACATCGAGCTCGACGACGTGCAGGTGCCCGTCGAGAACATGATCGGCCAGGAGAACCAGGGCATGCGGTACATCATGACCAACTTCAACCACGAGCGGCTGGCGGTGGCGACGGGGGCAACGCGCCAGGCGCGCGTCGCGCTCGCCACGGCCTTCGAGTACGTGCTCAAGCGCGAGGCCTTCGGCAAGCCGCTGATCGAGCAGCCCGTCGTGCGCCACCGGCTGGCGAAGGCCGGCGCGCTGCTCGAGAGCCTGACGGCGCTGGTCGAGCAGTTCGCCTACATGATGACCAAGCTGCCGCACCAGCAGGCCGACGTGCTGCTGGGCGGCCCGACGGCGCTGCTTAAGGCGCAGGCCGGCATGGTTTTCAAGGAGTGCGCCGACACGGCGGTGCTGCTGTTTGGCGGGAACGGGTACACCAAGACGGGGCAGGGCCAGCTTGTGGAGAGTGAGTCTTCCTTTCTTTGCCTTTTACTTTTTTTCCGGCCCTTTCTCGGTGTGTTTTTCAAGTGCTGACTGTGGCTACCCCCAGTGCTCTACCGCGAGGTCATGGGCATGAGAATCCCCGGCGGGTCCGAGGACGTCCTGCTCGACCTTGCTGTGCGGCAGCTGGTCAAGATCTACAGGACGCAGACCAAGATGCTCGAGGCACAGGCGGGGTCGAAGCTGTGAGGCTCGGTGTTGATACCTTGGCGCCCATCTTCTATATGTAATATGTATGGCGTACAAGACACCTCGAGTGTGCATGTACTGTACCTGAGGGTTAATGTCGTTTCAAGATCCGTGATGGCGAGAGATAGTCATGAGCGGTAGTAATATTGGTTCAAACCAGATAATTCAGACCTTATTATTGCATCCCTTTTTGGCGCCTCACGTTCTCCCTTGCTCTACACCTCACAAACCGAATGTACAAGGCAAACATCATGGCTGGCTGAGTGGAGCAACGATAATGCAGGGTGAAATGTTGGGAGGGCCCGATGTAGTTGAGTTTCGGGTTCGAGTTCAGGGTTCCGCCCTTACCATCCAATTGCCCCGACTGAATGCTGGCTTGTCGTTGCAAGTCTCAAGTCGGTGGAGCGCGAGCCCAGTTCATCAATGGCTTTGCTTGGTAATCTATCCGCCGTGCACGGCGACGAGACGAGACGCGGCTGCATGAGCTGTGCATGACACGAGCTCGCCTCAGCAGAGCAGCTTTTTGGCCCGCCGCCGACGCAAGCAGACGCGGTACGACGAGCATCAAGAGAGACGCATCAACAAAAGAGGTAAATAGGAATACGAGACCTGTCGCTAATACAATTTTTTTTTTTTTGCGGCGCAGAGATCCTGGATCCAGTCAGACCAGGGTCGAACCCGATGACGCGTTAGTTTCAGGGCTGATCAAAGCTGCCAAATGAAACCTGGCGCGACTGGAGGTTGGCGGGAAAAACTCGAAACGGCGCAGCTGCGTGGTGCCTTTCCGCGTCTGGGCGTCTGGTTGTGAGAGAGGTGGTGTTTGGCCGGGGAGTTGTCAAGGGAATTGTCAAGCGTGCTTTGTCTGTTCAGTCCAGCCCACACTGGTCGAAAATCCGGCCATTTGTGCGCTGTTCACGCCCTGATTTTCCCTGATTTTCGGCCCCGTCCCTCGACATTGTGGAGCCAGGCGTTTGACACAAGGGGTTTGGTGCCTGACTTCTGCCGAGAAGCTCGAGTCTGTCGCCAGATTTTGCCCTGCAGCCCGGCATTTTTGGCTCCAGGGCCACTGTGCAGTGTGACATGGCTCCTTCCGGTTCACAGAACTTGGGACGGGCGGTGCCTGTCTCACGTCGCAGCTTCCCTGGTCCAATCAGGGCCCTCCTCGCCAGGCACAACGGCAGCCGAATGTTAGACGGATACCTCGGTGTGCCCGGCTGCTGTGCCATAGCCGCATCCTTTTTGAAAGAATAGCGTTGATCTATCTGTCTTAAATTGCCTGAAATGACCGGTTCATCTCATATCTCAACGAAAGTGGATTTCAGAGCTGCGATGTTGCTGGTTCTCCCCTCATAAACTGCGCCTCTCCATGTCCCTCAATAACCGGCGAAACCCTGGTGCGGAGGGCCTGGATGCCCTCGCTTGACTGTCGGACCCCACTTCGCTCCCGTGCCCTGCCCTTGCCAGGTCAGCTTGGCGAATGCCAACCACCGCCAGAACCCGTCCAATTGCTTCCATTCTTATCCTTCGACAGCCCGCTCCAGTTCCACCACATGGCCTTTTTCCACCTCCTCCTCTTCCCGCCAACCACACCACACAACCACAACCACCACCAACACCAGCATCCACCGACCATCGCCGCCCCCATCAACGCCGTTGGCCCCATCATCCGCCGGCGGTGACGGTGACGGTTTGATCATTTTGGGGATTCGAATCGATCGTCACATCATCAATCGCTCTGACTCCTTTTACTGCCCTCGCTCGCACGGCATCCGATCCGCTCGTTCCCCGCCCTCCCTTCACGCCCGCGGCCCGCTCCGGCAACCCTGCCGTTGATGGGATTCCCTGACTCAGTCACCTCCCAGACATCCACATTGTTGTCCCCAAGATGTTGCGACGGCCTCCTGGCCATGTCGCTCCCCAGCGCAAGTACCTGTTGGCGCTTGCACTGATCCTCCTCCCGTGGCTCCCCATCGCCGATGCTCAGCAGCAGCACCAGCGCGTCCGATCCCCCCCCGAACATGGCCAACATTCCGCCGCGAACCTTGCCGCGACCCCCGTGGCCGACCAAGAGACCCTCGAGACCCCACTCGTCCACCAGCGCCGCAAGACGACGGTCACCAGGGAGATCGACGACGATGAGATCCGCCAGCGGATCCTCGCCCGCTCCAACACTTACAATAACGACAACACCTTCCTTCATGAAGATGCGCGCGCCCACGCTTTAGCTCCGGACCTGTCCGTTCGAGCACCTCCTCCATCACAGCACCGAGGCCCCTCGCCCGGGGCTGGACTCTCGCAGCATGTTGCGCGGAGCCTGGAGGATTGGGAAGTGGAAGACTTTGTTCTTCTGGCGACCGTCGATGGAGACCTCTATGCCAGCGACCGCAAGACCGGGGAAGAGCGCTGGCATTTCAAGGCTGACCACCCCATGGTCGAGACCACCCATTTCCGCATCAGCCGCTCAGTCCTCGACGAAGACTACCGGCCCATGGACCACTACATTTGGGTCGTCGAACCGACACGAGACGGCGAGCTGTACCTGTGGAGACCCAACGAGAGCGGCTCCGGCCTGGCCAAGATGACCCTGACCATGAAGAAGCTGGTCGAGGGACTGTCCCCCTACAAGGACAAGGAGAACGGTGTCATCTACACGGGCGACAAAAAGACCACCATGGTCACCTTCAACGCCGCAACCGGCACCATCTTGAAGCAGTTTGGGTCAAGCGGCAGCTACGTCAACAAAGTCGACACGGAAAGCTGCTTCAAACCAAACGCACTCGCAGACGGCGAGGAGGAGTGCAGCGAGGACAGCACCATCACGCTCGGACGCACCGACTACACTGTCAGCATCCAGCGCTCCGACGGCAACCCGATTGCGTCACTGAAGTATTCGGAGTGGGGTCCCAACACGCAGGACAACGACCTCATCCAGCAGAATCTCATGAGCAAGGACAGTCGCTACATTACGGGCCAACACGACGGCAAGGTCTACGGCTTCGAGTATGGCCGTTTCAGCGAAAAGCGTCCTGTCTTCACAAAGACCCTCTCAACGCCCGTCGCTCGCGTCTTCGACGTCCTCCACCGCTGGGGCCCCGCCGGCCGCGTCGATCCGGAGCTCATTGTGCTCCCTCAACCCCCGCTCCCTGACACTGACGAGGAGAGCCTGCGCCTCCGTAGCGAGAGGGTGTTCATCAACCGAACCGAGGAAGGAAGTTGGTATGCGCTCTCGGGGAGGCAGTATCCATTGATCCTGTCAGCGCCAGCTGCACCGATTCATCGTGTCGACTGGTGGAGAATCAAGGAAGCTTGGGACCTGCTCCCCGAAGCTCAAAAGTCGAAGGCGCTCGTTGGAACCCATGACCTGCCTGGCGGATTTGCCCCGGCCGACCTAGTCCATGGCGAACCAGATCGCCTGTTGCTGGATGCCCCGCGCCCCGATTCCGATGTCCTCCCTGACGGCAACCTTCCTAAATTCCCGAGTCCACCGCATCCGGAGCCGAGCAAGATCTTTGATACGGCAAAGAAGGTGCCAGGGTTCGTCGCGACCAGAGTTTTTGACCTTGTCAGCAACCCTGCTGCCATTGTTCTCTTCTGTGTCACGCTGTGGTACCTCTACAAGGACAAGCTCGTCAGCTCCGGCAGAAGATCAAGAGGCAAAGCCGACACTTTTGCATCGCGGCTTGAGATCAGCCCCACGGTGTCGAGGCCGCCCTCTCCACCACCAGCGGCAAGGCCAGCGACGCCTGTGGAGCCGGCAGAAGTGAAGGCAGAAGTTGTGGCGGCGGATGGTGTTGCTACCGATGGGGTTCCCCCGGAGCCCAGCCCAAAGGTGCCTGTCGAGACAAGCAGCGACTCCCAACCGTCGTCTCAAGAGTCACCTCCTGCTGTCACCTTCGCCGACCCGCCCGAGACGAACCCCTCATCGCCAAGTGACGGCGCCGACGCCGCTGGTTCTGGGGAGGTGAAGAAGAAAAAGGGACACAGGGGCCGTCGCGGCGGCGTCAAGCACCGAAAAGGCAACAACAAAGACAAGCGAGAGAATTCGCAGTCCCGCGATGACGACCCGCCACAGGAGACTGTCGAGGAGGTGATCAACAAGGCGAAGACCCTTGTCCGCGAGCCCAAGCTCGAGCCAGACATCATTACCGTCTCTGGAGATGCCGACGAGGTCTCCGGCCACATGCTCAAGATGGGAAGCCTCGAGGTCAACGAGGCGGAGCAGCTCGGCACCGGGAGCAACGGCACCATTGTCTTTGCTGGAAGGTGGGATGGCCGTGATGTTGCGGTGAAGCGTATGCTGGTTCAGTTCAACGAGATCGCCAGCCAAGAGACGAGGTTGTTGCGTGAGAGCGACGATCACCCGAATGGTAGGTCAGATCAGTCCGGTTTCCCTTTTCACCACGCTAACGGAAACAGTGATTCGCTATTATGCCCAGCAAGAACGTGCCGCCTTCCTCTACATCGCCCTGGAGCTTTGTCAGGCTTCGCTTGCCGACGTGGTTCAAAAACCGCAAGCCTTCAGGGAGCTGGCGCAGGCCGGCGAGCGCGATATGCCGAGCGTCCTGTACCAGATCGCCAACGGACTGAGCCACCTACACAGCTTACGCATCGTGCACCGCGATCTCAAACCCCAGAACATCCTGGTCAACATGGGCAAGAATGGCAAGCCCCGCATCCTGGTCTCCGACTTTGGCCTGTGCAAGAAACTCGAGGGCGGTCAGTCCTCGTTCGGCGCAACCACTGCCCACGCCGCAGGCACGACTGGCTGGCGCGCACCCGAGCTTCTGATCGACGATGACGCACCGGTCCCGACGTCCATGATGCTGGCCGACCCAGGCTCCAGCCTTCACAGCGCATCGGGGTCCGGCCTTGTTGAGGGCCCGGGGCCGCACAGTCGCCGCGTGACGCGAGCCATCGACATCTTCTCGCTTGGACTGGTCTTCTTCTACGTCTTGACGCGCGGCAACCACCCGTTCGACTGCGGCGACCGCTTCATGCGCGAGGTCAACATCCGCAAGGGCAACTACAATCTGCAGCTGCTCGACGCGTTGGGCGACTTTGCCTACGAGGCGCGCGACCTCATCGCCAGCATGATCGATGCCAACCCCAAGCAGCGCCCGTCAGCCCTTGAGGTCATGGCCCACCCGTTCTTCTGGAGCTACAAGAAGCGCCTCAACTTTCTGTGCGACGTGTCGGACCACTTTGAGAAGGAGCCGCGCGACCCGCCGTCGCACGCCCTCGCGCACCTCGAGTCGTACGCGCCGGATGTCGTCAACGGCGACTTCCTCAAGCACCTGCCTAGGGAGTTTGTCGACAGCCTCGGCAAGCAGCGCAAGTACACGGGCACGCGGCTGCTGGACTTGCTGAGGGCGCTGAGGAATAAGAGGAATCATTATGAGGATATGTCGGACTCGCTCAAGAAGACGGTTGGGTCGCTGCCCGATGGGTATCTTGCGTTTTGGTCGTGCCGGTTTCCGAACCTGTTGATTGTTTGCTGGAATGTGGTTTATAACTTGCGCTGGGAGGATACGGATCGGTTTAGGGATTATTATTTGCCTGCGCCGCCGACTAGTTTGTAAGCGGCCAGGAAGGGAGGGAAGGGGGGCGGGGGATGGGTTTCTATTAGGTTATTGTTTTGTGTTGTGTTTTTTTTCTTGTGCCATGTTCGGTTTGAAGTTGTGTTTGGGCTGTCATTGTGTTCAGCTGTATTCGCGTTATCACTGTGTTGGTTTGTATTGAAGTTCCAGGTTGTCACTGTGTTGAGTTGCCTTCACGTTGTCCTCGTGTTGAGTTGCCTTCAAGTTGCCCCATGTTGGTTGTTTCCATGTAGTACGCAAGCAAAGTTTGTGTTTGTTGTTGTATTCCTTCGTCATCGAACGTTCTCTCATGAGTTGTCGCCTTGAACCGTGGGGCATCATCCGTCTCCCTTCTTCCTTCTCCGATTTGGGCCAACCTACCCGGTTGCTGGAACTCCAAACCGGAAACTTCGGGTCATCATTGTCTGCTCAGGATCGCGCCGCGCCCAGCCGCGGGCCACTCAGGTCTCAGGAACATCACCATCGACTCGATGTCTCAGATGAGCTCACTCCCGCTGACCGACACCCACCAAAGCAAGGTGAACACCGAGACAGCGCTTCTGGGGCGTCAATGGACTGGATGCCGGGAATCCACGGCGGTTTGTTTGTCATGCCGCTGGAAATGTCCTGCTTACCTTCCTGGGTCCCTTACCTACCAGATCCACACCAGCAGGTAGTTACTCGTGCTGCTCTCTCTCCTCACCGACTCAGGTAGGCTTCCCTCGAAAAACAAAAGAAAGTCGCCACTTCTCGAGACCTTTTTCCATTGCGGCAAGAGCATGGAAACAAGAGGACTTCGGCAGCAGCCCGGTTTTGCGTGCGAAGAGTGCCGGAGACGCAAAGCCCGGTGCGACCGCGGCCGGCCAAAGTGCGGGCTCTGCTGCGAGACGGGGACGGCGTGCGTCACGGCCGACAAGAGACAGCAGAGGGGCCCTAAGAGGGGGGGGATTAGTGCTATGCGGTCGCAAATTGGTTCGTTCTGTCATTTCTTTCCACCCTGATGTCTTTTTTTGTCTTTCGTTTCCCCAGGTTTCGAACACTTCATCTTTTTTTTTCTGTCTCTTTTCCCCTTTCACAGAGTTAGTTCATGTGGACGGTGGGCGGAAGTCTGCTTCCACCGCCCCTCGTCTTGTTATCCTACTGAGAATGATGACACGATAATCATCAAGTGGTTTGTTGCCAACATTTCTCGCAAACGCAGCAACACTTCAATGGCAGCTGGGCCAGCACTTTTGGTCCGACCACTCCGACAGCAGCGGCCCGGCACTGCCAAAAAAGACCCCCCACGAACTGCAGCTCGAGGCTTCGCGAGCAGACATTCTGCAGTTCATCGTCCCCGAGGACTACGATGCCATGCAGACGCACCTGTGCGGGTTGAATGGGCATGACGCGACGCTTGCGTTCGCTGCTGATACGGCCTGCGCGACATCGACCACCGCGCCGGCGACAACGGCGACAGCATCATCATCGTGCTCAATATCAGCAAAAAGGACAACAGCGACGACGACATGTGCGAGCTCGGAGCCCGCTGGCGCTGAGCTTGCTGGTTGGACGGAATATATTGACTGGCAGGATTTGGACACCGGGTTGATGCCGGCGGATGTGGCGGGAACTACGTTCTTGGATCCTCGGCTTGAGCGTGCTGATTCTGGTTCGGGGTTGGTGCCGGCTACAAGGTTTAAGTTGACTGATCTTATGCGAGCTGACTTGTGAGGCCAACTCCAACTTCACTGCGGATCTATCCTGCAAGACAAGACAATTCCTGCTAACCGCTCCTCCTCTTCCCCTCCCCTAGAGACCAACTCTACTTCGACCGCGTCCACCCAATCTGCCCCATCGTCCACCGAAGACGCTACCTCACCTGGGCCAGCGCATCAACCCCGTCCCCGGCGCGTGCGTGTCTCCAGTCGGCGATGCGCACCATGGCAGCGGCCATGTCGTCCCGGTGGTGCGATGTCGTCAACCACCTTTGCGCCGAGACGCGCCGCCTGCTTGAGCCGGACAGACAACTATTAATACTACCCGCCAGGCCGAGTAAAGACGAGATTCCGCTCGAGCATATCCAGGCCTGGCTGCTCCTTGCGTACTCGGAGCTTCTGCGCGCTGGGGAGCATCAGGCTATGCTGACCGCTGGACGCGCGTTCAGGCTGGTCCAGATGGTGAGGTTATATGATGTTGATGCGCCTGGTGAGGCAGCGGCGGGGAGTGTGGGGATGGGGGTGGTTGTTGACCCGGGTGAAGTGAATGAGGGGTTTGTGGATGCTGAGGAGAGGAGGCGCACGTTTTGGCTGGCGTTTAGTCTGGACCGGTTTTTATGTCTGCGGAGTGAGTGGCCGCTGACGTTGCAGGATGAGATGGTGGGTGTGCTTCCGCTTTCATTCTCAGTCTGATAATTACAGTGTAGTAGTGTCGCTCAAGCTGGAAGCTGCTGACTGCTTCCCAGGTCCGCACGCGTCTCCCCGCTCCCGAGGCAAACTTCCAAAACAACCAGCCGATCCGGGTCGCCTTCCTCGCCGAAGCCGTAGCCCAGAACAAGCCGAGCACACTCTCGCCGTTTGCTGAGTGCGCCGTGCTGGCGGCGCTGTACGGGCGGTGCATGAGCCACCGCCGCGCGCATGCCAAAGACGGTGGGGGAACAGGCAACAGCCTCAAGTCGTACGACTTTTGGACGCATCAGGAGTGGCTCGCTTCAGCGGTCGAGAGACGGGTGCAGATGCTCGTCCCGAGCGCGGCCGTCGACAGCGACCCCATGCTCCTCTTCGCCCACATGCTGGCCCACAGCGTCGTCGTCTTCCTCAGCGACACGGCGCAGCGAGGGCCCTGGCACAACACGCGGGAGCAGCTGATTGTCGTGGCAGCGTACCGTCGCCGCGCCTCGGTGGCGGCGCTTGAGATTGTGCGACTGGCCAGGGCGGTGCCGTTCCTGAGCTGTTTTAGAGCCCATCCGTTCCTGCCTGAGCCGCTGACCTGCGCGGTTGCGTTTCTCACGGCGCCGTCGAACATGGTTGTGGGCGGCCACGAACGGGTTGAGCAGACCCTGCGGGTGCTGAGGGACTTGCAGGTGATTAACAGCCTGGCGCGGGAGCATTTCCAGTCGTTGGAGTTTTTGAGTAGGCATGTCAGATCTGAGAATGCATCTTAAGCCAGACACATGTTTCGCAGAGGGGCAAGACAACGAGTGGTTGTTTCTGGGTATCCTCTCGCTTGTAGATAGTGCCCTGCTGTTGTCCAAGGGCTCTACGTCTAATGAGGAATTAGGTACTTATTACATTGGCACTGAAACAAACAAAGATTAAGGAAGTCGAATACTTCAAGTGTAATTAACAATTCTAAAATTACGCTAAGAGACCATCGGGACCGGCCACTGACTCTTGCATCATGACTACCTAAGGTACCTATACTGTCGCTGCCCCCATCCCGAGTTAACGTCCTCTTTCGGATATCGTTTTCTCACTGACCACTGACTTCAGTGAGTCCTGTCTTCATAGGTCATCGCACATTCCCATCCATTGATTCTCGAGGGCCTTGCTGGTGTGAAGTCGACAATCTGCCTTAGATGACCTATTGCCAGGAATCCTCATCTGAGGGGGTGGTACAGTACAAATACCCAAGTAGGTAAGGTAGAGCCGTCAGACTCGGGCTCCGAACCTCGTCGGCCACGCCAATGCATTGTCTCACTGTCGGGATTCGGCCGGATCCTTCGGGAAGCGAACATTGCCTGGATATGGTAGCTGCCAGGTATCTAACTACTCTTCTTCTCCACGGCTGCAGTGGGACTCCGCTCGCCGAGGTCGGCATCCATGATCCGGTCTTACTCACTGCAACTAGCCACGCAGTCACGGACTTCTTGCCACACACACACACACACACACATACACACAACCACTATCACTCCCACACATGGGAAGCCCTAGATCGACGAAGAACGGGGTTTCGGGTCCGCAATACCTACCTAGTTACCCATACCTCGGGCAACCGGGCAATTGGGCAACTCCTTGCGGAGCATCCACCTTCCCTAAAAGAGCAATCGATGTCTAACAAAAGCTGCTGGATACCACTCGATACCGTCAGCCCCAGGGATTGGATCGGGTCATCGGGATGTGTCTTGCCTGCGAGGCTGAGATGTGAACAAACACAAGGGCTCACCGAGGCGTTTTTGGGAGGAGCATGGGAGAGAGAGAATACCGTGAGAGCCACATGCAGCCCGAGAACACCAGTCTCGAGGTGACAGTGTCACCCCGGCTATAATTACTACTGTCCGTAGTACCACTACAGTCAATGTGAGGAGCTATTCTCTGCACACACACACCCACACGCACACACGGATACACCCAAACAAACACCCAAACCGCAACCTTCCTCTTTTTTTCAAAAGAAAAATAAAGAGAAGAAACCTGGTTAGCACCGCCGTGACCAAGAGTAACATCTGCTTGATTGTTTGTCTTTTTTTCCTCCCCAAAGCCACGGTCATTATCACCCACAACAACAACAACCACGAAAACATGACCACAACAGCCATCCCGGAGTCCTGCACGGTACTGGTGGTGGGCGGCGGCCCCGCGGGCTCATACACGACGGCGGCACTCGCACGGGAGGGCGTGGACGTGGTGGTGCTTGAGGCGGACCATTTCCCGCGGTACCACATTGGCGAGTCGATGCTTGCATCGATCCGGCACTTCTTGCGCTTTGTTGATCTGGAGAAGAAGTTTGAGGATCATGGGTTTCGGAGGAAGGTGAGTCTTGAGATTGGCTGGAGTTGTGAGGTGAGGGTCGAGAGATCTAACAATGAACACAGAATGGCGCGGCGTTCAAGTTGAACCAAAACAAGCGAGCTGGCTGTGAGGACAAAACATACCCTCTTGACCACTCAGACCCAAACTGACTGCTCTCACCCCCAAAGATACCGACTTCGTCGCCGTCAACGGCCCCAACGGCTATTCCTGGAACGTGATCCGGTCCGAGTCGGACAAGCTGATGTTCGACCACGCCGAGGCCAGCGGCGCGCACACCTTCCAGGGCGTCAAAGTCGACTCAATCCACTTCGTGCCTGCGCCCGACTTCCCCGCCGAGGAGCAGGGCATCTGCAACCCCGGGCGGGCGGTGTCAGCGACGTGGTTGCGCAAAACCGACGGCGCCACAGGCACCATCGCGTTCGACTACATCGTCGACGCCAGCGGGCGCAACGGACTCATCTCGACGCAGTACCTCAAGAACCGGTCGTTCAACCAGGCGCTCAAGAACCAGGCCAACTGGGGGTACTGGAAGGGCGCGGCGGAGTACGCTCCGGGCACGCACATGGAGGGCGCGCCCATGTTCGAGGCGCTGACTGACCACAGCGGCTGGTGCTGGGCGATCCCGCTGCACGACGGCACGCTGTCGGTCGGCGTCGTCATGCGCCAGGACCTGCTGGTCGCACGTAAGCGCGCGCTGGGCTCGCCGTCCATGGTCGAGTTTTACAGGGACTGTTTGACTTTGTGCCCCGAGATTCTGGCCCGGCTGGCTGAGGCTGAGCTGGTATCGCCTACCATCAAGGCCGCGTCCGACTGGTCGTACAGCGCGACGGCGTACGCAGGGCCCAACTTCCGACTGGTGGGCGACGCGGGGTGCTTTATTGATCCGTACTTTAGCTCGGGCGTGCACCTGGCGCTGTCGGGTGCGCTGTCGGCGGCCATGACCATCCAGGCGGCGCGTCGCGGCGACTGTAGCGCGCTGGTGGCGGCCAAGTGGCACACGACGCGCATCGCCGAGAGCTACTCGAGGTTTTTGCTGGTCGTCATGGCGGCGCTGAAGCAGATCCGCATGGGCGACGAGCCGGTGCTGAGCGACTTTGACGAGGACGGGTTTGACAGGGCGTTTGGCTTCTTCCGGCCGAGTGAGTTGATGCGACCTTCCCACCCTTCCTGTTTCGATATTGGAGTCCTTGGTTGACTAATTCCCGAACACGACAGTCATCCAAGGCCTCGCCGACGCCGACGTGGGCGGCAAGCTCACGCAGGGCATCATCTCCCAGTCGGTCGAGTTCTGCCTGCACGCCTTTGAGGACATCTCGGCCGAGGCGCGCGACGCGGTGCTGGCCAAGCTGGACCGGGTCAAGGGGGACCGCAGCACCGAGACGCGGGAAGACCTCGAGAAGCTCAACGAGGACGAACTGGTAATCCTGCGCACGATCCGGGCGCGGCAGATGATGCGGGCCGACGAGGCCATGAACATTGACGCCTTTTCGCAGGACGCTATTGATGGCTTTGCGCCGCGGCTGATTCGCGGCCGGCTGGGCCTGGCGGCGGTGCTCGATCCTGCGGCTGGGCCGGCGTATTCCGAGAGCTTGTTCGAGTCGGGTCTGGTTCAGATGCGCTCCGAGGAGGGGGTTCAGGTGTGAAGGTCTTGATCATCGAGACAGGCCTTGGAGTGTGTGCATGCTGCGTAACATGAAGAACACTGAACAGCCAGCATTACTATTAGTAGGAGCACTTCAAGAGATTACAGTTACTCTGCTCGGGCAGTTAGCATCATTTCAACAGGCTTGTATGCACAGAGAATAAGAGCATGAATATCACGGACTGCGCAGGTAAAAGTCGAGGTTGTAAAGTGAAGCCGCAGTGGATATCCATTGACGACTGGATTTTGCATTGATCAATCTCGCGAAACCGTGGTTGTTGCCATGCTGCTGGTGGATCGTGACGAGACTTGATGGATGGGAATTGGAACTGAGAGTGATAAATTAACGCGCTACATCGTGTGAGAATTCTTGAGAATCGAGGAGAAAGCCCGGGCAAGAATATTTTGACGGAATGTGCCCTGCGGAAAAAGTTTGTGCACTATCTGATTGCTGCTGGAATGAGAGCGCAGAGCTGCGAATGTGATGTTCAGCTGTTGTTGGAATAAAGTTTAGCCCAGAGTTAATTCCCCACTCAATGCAGTGCATGGCCCCACTCTTTCCCTCGCCCACTTTTCTCCTTCAACCCTCCATCCTCCTCCACTCGATGGACTCTGAGCAGTCCAACCTACACTACTCTGTACCTTACAACAATCGACAGGTTTGGCTGAGTGGATCATTCGGGGGGGGGGGGGGGGGGGGGGGGGGGGGGGGGGGGGGGGGGGGGGGGGGGGGGGGGGGGGGGGGGGGGGGGGGGGG
>JAMAKR010000086.1:12471-48223 GCA_023628425.1 Chaetomiaceae sp. PYS4301M
CTCATCCTCCTCATCCTCCTCATCCTCCTCATCCTCCTCATCCTCCTCATCCTCCTCATCCTCCTCATCCTCCTCATCCTCCTCATACCCCTCTAGATGACCCGCCACGGGCGTGGTGCTCGTGCCGCCTGCAGCCTGGCGTGGTATGCGCACAAACCCACCCTGGACCATGCTCGGGTGGGCGGCCCGGAGCTGAGCACGGCAGAGACAGGCGAGGCCGGCAGCCATGTCGGCCTTATCCCTCTTCGCCAGCAACGATCTCCCGCGCCGCACATCGTGAGATATCTCGTCACAGAGCTCCTTGTGCCCCGAAAAGTCCACCTCGGTATTGGTTTCCTGGATGTCGGGCAGATCGTCCGCGAGGACGGCCTTGGGGCGTGCAATCAGCATTCCCGCCATGAGTCGCTTCATCAAGCGTATGCGCCTCTCTGCGAGTTCGGAGGAGCTGTCTGACATGCGTTCGTCGCGGTCGATCCTGGGGACGCCCGTCGCGTATCTTGATAGCACGGCGTAGAAGTGCTCCATGCTGGTAAAAGGGCAGCCTGGCAGTAGTGCCATCTGGCCGTATATATCGTCCCAATGGTTATGTATGGGCGTCCCCGAGAGGAGCAAGACGTATTTGCGGCTTAGCGACCGCACCGCATGATTGATCTGTGAGGTGGCATTCTTCGCCAGCTGCGACTCATCAAATATGAGTACGCTTATTTCCGCTCCCAGGGCGTCGTATAACGGCGAATGCAGTGGCATCGCCAGCCGGGGTGGGGCGCTCTTGAGGCCCGATTTCTCAAGCGAGATCGCATTAGCGACGAGGGAGTCCGCAAGGTACTTGGATCGTTGTTGGAATTGGCTTCTCAGGAAGCCGTGGCTGCATATGACAATCTCATACCCTAGCAAGCATTGTACGGAGCAGCGCTGGCTATCCAGAATGACAACCCTTGGCCGAGATACCTAGTGTGCGTTAGGCATAGGCCATCCCTTGTAGAAGGCAAGAGACAACTTACGAGGCTGAAATGGCGGCGGAATTCGTCGAACCACTGCGGGACGCATTGTTTCGGGCAGCAGATCAGGATGAACCCCTGCAGTTGCCTCTCCTGCTTGATCCGCAATGCTGCGGTGATAGCCGTGAGTGACTTCCCGAGGCCAACCGGGTCGGCGAGGAAGCCGCCGCTGAACGGAGACTCGGTCGCTAGGCGGAACAGCCTTTCCTGTCCGACTACTTGCCAGGGCTTCAGATCTGTCCTGATGTTGATGAGAGACGAGGGCTGCTGTTCCTCGATCTCTGTGTCATTCACTCTGTCGATGGTTGTACTAAATTCTTGCCCGTCGAGATAGTCAAGAGGGACACTTTCTCCGCCGATAGATAGTTGGTGCCCTTCGCTCCAGTCGCACAGCGGCGCGATTTCGTCGTCGTTTTTTGCAATCCTGGCGCGCTTCCTCGCGCGCTCCTCGGCTGGACCCTCCGCGGTGAACAAGAATTGCCCGGGCTCCAGGTGGTCGTTAATGACCCGTAGAATTTCGACGATTGTCGACTGTGACTGTGGGTTTTGGCGGTCGCGCGCGTCTCTCTCCTCCGTGGCGCGACGCCTTGCTGCTGTTAGAACACGTTGTAGAGAGGCCATTGCAGCAAGAGGCTCGGGTGAAATTGTGGTGCTGGGGTTGAAGAACTGAGAATGAGAAGTATGAGAAGTCGGGAATTACGGGGTGAGGATTGGGGAAGAGGAGCGAAGAAACCAGAGAAGAAAGTCGGTATTATTGAAGGCTTCTGAACTCGTGGGTTGGAGTGAAGAATGAGGGGGGGTGGCCTCGCCAGTTCACAAGAAATACAGGAATTTGCCCAGAACCCAGCTCCTTCCTTCAGGAGTGGTCCGAAATCGACGGCTGTAAAACTGCGCTGGTTGGTTTCGGCAGATTTCTTCACAATGGGCGCCAGGAACCGCTGAGCTTTTGGAGGGTCATGCTGCAGGAGGCACACAGAAACTCCAGCAGCTCAAGGCGAATCCTGTTGCAGACAGGAGTTCCATTCCATCATCCTGTTCTCGGGGCTAATCAATCGCCTCCCGAACGCCCCCCTGCGAGGGGGGGGTCGGGCTGGTTGATCCGGCCCAGGTATGTACATACCTGCCCTTTTTTCAGGACCAGGAGCAGCCTCAAAACTTGAGGATGAGGCAATTGGTGTAGTTTGCATTCAACGGAGGGGACGGCGCAGGCCAGATCGTACTGTACGTGGGCCGGATCAACCAGCCCGACCTGGTCTTGTACTCCGTCCGGAACATATTCGAGGTTTTAAAGCACGGGCCATGCCGTCAGTTTTAGCTGTGAGCTGGGCCCGGACGGGGGTGCGGAGGGGACCGCAATCAGCACGATCACCCACCCCGGCTGCTGGGTGTGAGCTGGGCCTGGACGGGGGGTGGCGCAATTAGCACAATCAGCACAACAAAACGAGCCCCCCGCTTTCCCATATAAACACCAGGGCTCACCCCCGAGCGCGACTGCCCACCCACACCCTCCGTTCCCGGTTTCTCTCCATCCGACTTTCAATCCGACGCGATATCCCAATTCACTACCGACTCCGAAGTCAATAACAACTTTTTTCCAGCTTCAGCGAACCGCTTTAGTCGATCCACACTTAAACACACCAGTCACCATGCCTCCCAAGAAGACCGAGACCAAGACCGAGGGCGCTGCCGCCCCGAAGCCCAAGTCGTCTGGCTCCCAGCACACTTACCAGGTGCGCATCTATCATGTTGGGATTTTGGAACCATTTTCAATAGCTAACGAATTGCAGGACATGATCACCGATGCTATCATCGCGGTAATTCATCCTGTTTCCTTTCATCCGGCGTATTTGGTGTTGGCGTCCGGTTGGGATCGCGCACGATGAGGCATTCGCCCGGAGCTCATTGTTTTTGTCGTCGCCTGCCTCGCCGCACCTCTTTTGCCATCAGCCCGCGATGAATTTCGTTTTTACTGACCCATTTCTCTCAACTGCAGCTCAAGGACCGCAATGGCTCCAGGTAAGAGTTTTTCATTTTTTTTTTCTCCGACGCGTCTCACGCACAACATCACAACAAGCCGACCCACCCAGTCGCGCCCCCCACCGTCACCACCCTCAACACGCCGCAACGCATGCGCACTTGCACACACATTTACAAGTCATGTCATGTCACTAACATATTGGACAGCCGCCAATCTCTCAAGAAGTATGTTCGCGCCAACAACACCATCAATGTTGGCGAGAAGATGTTCGACTCTCTCTTCAACAAGGCTCTGAAGACTGGTGTTGAGAAGGGTGCCTTTGAGCAACCCAAGGGTATGCAAGCTCGCCACCATGCCGCCTCTAGCTTCCGTCCTAACAGTCCATAGGTCCCTCCGGCGGCACCAAGCTCGCCAAGAAGGCTGCTAAGCCCGCCGCTAAGCCTGCGGCCAAGAAGGCCGCTGCTCCCAAGAAGGAGGGCACGGCCAAGAAGGAGACCAAGGAGAAGAAGCCCGCTGCTAAGAAGGCTGCTGCTCCCAAGAAGGAGGCCAAGGAGAAGAAGGAGCCTAAGGAGAAGAAGGCTGCCGCTCCCAAGAAGGAGAAGAAGGCCGCTGCCCCCAAGAAGGTGAGCAAGCTTCCTGTTCTGGTCTACCGCTTGAACACCCATCACTGACTGTTCCCAGGCCGCTGCCCCCGCCGTCGTCGACAAGCCCACCGTTCTCACCAAGACCAAGTCCGGCCGCGTCGCGAAGACGGCCGCCAAGCCTGCCGCGACCAAGAAGGCGGCACCCAAGAAGGCTGCGCCAAAGAAGGAGAAGGCGCCGAAGAAGGCCGAGGCCGCCGCGGCAGCATGAGGCCCCCTCGGTTTCACTCTGTCATGATGTCTTTCTCGGTTCATGTGATGTGAGGGTTCGGGCTGGTTTCTTGTTTGGCGTTCAGGTGGGATTCAGGGATCATTTTGGGGGTTCGAGAGGAAGCATTGGGCATTTGTCGCGCTCATCATCGGCGCGAGGGAGCACTCGCCGTTTTGCACATTGCACTTCCGCGTACTGCCCGCTTCTGGATACGTGGTTTGCTCGGATCGGGCTTCAAAGCCAACATACACACGCTTGTTGCTACAGCGGGACATCTGGGGGTTTCCCGTTGCCCGCAGAAGGACGGCTCGCATCATCACTGCTACATGTGGTTCAGAAGAGGAGAGCGCGCGGGAGCTAGACTTGGTGGAGACGGGTGGGCGTTGGGATCACGCGGGCGGCGGACTTCGTCCTTGGGCCTAAAATCCAGGGGTTCGACCGGGGCTGGGGCTTGAGGATTGTAATTATACCAAATGAATCGTTTTTGCACCATGGTCTTTGCCTGATTTGCTCGAATTCTAGTGTAATGAGGTGCGCTGTGGTCTCAAGCTGCTCCTGTGTCGCTTGCCTTGTTAGCCGCCGAGCGTCAGACGCGACGTGGAACCTCGCGTCGGTTGTTTACATTTTTGCGCCACGTCTCAATTCTTCCTGCCTCTCTGACTTCGGCGCTTTCCTCTCCACATTGTTTACGTTTTCCATTTTGGTTGGTGGGCGCGATGAGCGGCGGTCAAAGCCAAAGTCAATCAAAATCCAGTTCACCACGCATCGCAGTGAAAAGGCAACGTTAGGCAACCCGAGCTTCCCAACATAACTCGACGTCAATGTGAAGCAACAGAGTTATCGCCTGCGCGGCAAATGCAACATGCACAGGTTCAAGATGTGCTTATTTTTTACTGTTGACAAAGGAGTTTGAGAGTCGATCCGATTTATTTCGCCCTCCGCAAACATGGCGAGATGCGGAGCTTGTGTGGTTGGTGGAGCAGACAGCTCTTTGGAGCTCTGGGGAGCTCTGACAGCTCGTTGAAGGTTCCCCCTCGAACAATCGCAGAGACCGACCCAAACTGAGCCAAATTCGAATGATAATAACAAGTTGGACCCCTCGAATTCCGTTGTTGAGGGTGCAGGTGGGGCCGAAGGCTTGTTGCAAATGCCCCACTGCGGATCTGCCGCGCCGCCCTGGTTTAACGGATGCGTCCAAGCCCAGACGGGAGCTTCAAGCAGGTTGGCGGGGCTGGTGTTCCATGTTCTGCCCAGCTCCACCGCTTGAGCAACGTCAACCGTCAGACCTCCACCCTCAGTCGTGCCTGCCTAGGCCCGCCCGCCCCCCTCCAAGCAGCTGCAGGCACCAACTCGAGCCGTCATACCTTAGGCACTCAACAAGGATTTTTTTCAGGATTCACAACTCTT
Source organism: Chaetomiaceae sp. PYS4301M (assembly GCA_023628425.1). NCBI lineage: Eukaryota > Fungi > Ascomycota > Sordariomycetes > Sordariales > Chaetomiaceae > Chaetomiaceae sp. PYS4301M. Next base: position 17,707 of record JAMAKR010000086.1, read on the forward strand.
CAACTTGGGAGCAACTGCAGAATCCCACGTTTGCGTTTTTGAATCGACAACCCGGAATCGCTTGCTTCAAAGACTCCCATCGAACCACGGCTGACCCCTGTTCGTCTGATCGGTCGAGTCGGATGCGGAGCCGGGTTCCAACACATGCCCGATGACAATGGGCTCCTTCTCCTGGCTCCCGTCCCGCCATCTGTAACTCTGAGCACCCGTTGCGTTGGGTGAACGCCGCGTTGCCCTCCTGCTATCAAAACACGCACTTTGAGTTCCTCGGTGTTTTAGCCTTCACCAACCGCAACCATGGCCCAGCCACCGTCTTTCAGTTCCAACAATCCGTTCCGTCGCAAAGCGCCCGTCGCTTCCGCACCCCTCGCCCCACCCCTCGACATTCCACCCTTCGATGAACCCGACGCGCCGAACTCGACCCCTGAGACCGCACCTGCTCTGCCACCAGCAGACCGATTCCGCTACCAGCTGCAGACACTGTCCACTTCGAGTCAGCCGCCGCCCGCGACCAGCTTCCAGAAACCCAAGGTCGTGAAGAGAGTCCGCGTCCAATCGCCCCCACCCTCGTCTCCCGAGTCTCCCGTGGCACCCGACCGCCTCCCGACAGCCGGTCTAGACGATGGCGAGAGCAGTGCCAGCGGCACTAGCAGCGACGACGAGACCGACGAGCAAGCCGCTCCGTTCACACATGCCACGTCAACCGGCTTGGGCGACGTATCCGACCAAGGAGATGAGCCCCATACCGGCCCGTCACACCGGGCACCGTCGAATCCTTTTCAGAAGACCCTGCAAGACTTGGAGGTGGCGGCACCGGAACCGGAGCAGAACCACGGCGCAACGCGGGGGGCACGGGGCGCGCTAGATGTTGGCGCATTTGGGCGGCTGCTGTTGACTGGCCAGAGTCACAGTCCAGCGCCGTCGCAGGCAGCACCAGCATACCCCAATCACAAGTCCAATTCAATAACGGGTGGCGATGGGGCAAGCATCACTGACACATCATCCACCTCGCGCCAATCCATTCTCGACACGTCACACGCCGCTCGGGAAACACCCCAAACGTCTAGCGAGAACTCCGAGGCGGACGACGAACGGCGCGGGCTGGTCAGCAGTTCTTCGGCCGTGTTGCAACCCGCGCCAATTATTGTAAAGAAAAAGCCGCCGCCGCCGAGCTCCCGGCACGGCAAGTTGATCAAGCCCGCGGCGGGTGGGGAAGCTCAAGGATCGGAGGGCGCATCCAAGCCGCCGTTGTCCAGTCCAGCCAGAGCGGCGACGATGCCCCTTGTGTCTCCGTCAAGGCGAGACAATCCGCCTCCATCTGGGGTGCACAAGCCGCTTCCACCTCCCCCGTATAGGTCACCGCGGGAGCAGGATGCCGAAAGTGTCTTTGACCGCGAAGCGGCCGGCAGAGCGCCCGATTTGGAAGTCCAGCCGGGACTCAACATCATCATGCCTACTAGCACGCATGCCGTGTCACATGCGAATGCCAGCGCCCCAATTCTAGCGCCCCAAGCGACCAAGAAGCCAGTTCCTCCCCCACGACGGCAGCCACATGGGCGCTCAGAGAGCCGGGTCACGCCCAGTACAGCACCCATACCTCAACAAGATGAGACTGACGCCTCATTAAGACGATCTTCGTTTGACTCGACCAGGTCGCGCTCCTCGAGTCTGCGAGTCAGCATCCACGCCCCAGCACCCCCTCCCCCACGACGGCCCAGTCACACCTCGCGAGGCGCCAGCTCAGTCAGTCTCCCCATGCCAAACACGGCCCAGACGGACACACCTCCTGAACCATCGCCCTTGACGTCGTCCTACCCGCTTTCCACCTCCCCCGCCCCGATAGGCGACACCCCCCGCAGCTCCAACACCCCAACCTTAACAGCAAACATGCCTCCTCCTCCCCATCCACAACCGCCAGCATCATCATCTTCTTCTTCCGCTTCACCAACAGCACCAGCACCAGCACCGCCACCACCAGTAGTAGCAGCACCACCACCACCAGCAGCAACAGCAACAACAACAACAACAACAACAACCACAAAACTGCCGCCCCCACCACCCCCGGCACGCAACGCATCAGTCCGCGGGAAGAGACCGGCCAGCATCCTCTCGAGTTCTGCAGATGCAAATCTGCTGCCGAGGAAACCAAGTGGCAGGGAGCCGCCGCCGCCGCCGAGACATCGGGAGCGGGAGCGCGCTGCTACTACTCCTGCGGCTCCTTCTTCTTCTTCTGTTGCGGAGGAGGAAGGAGTGCCGGGGAGTGTTGAGCCGGGCGGTGCGGCGGGGGATATACTGGCGGATTTGACGGCGCTGCAGAGGGAGGTGGATGCTTTGAGGGGGGTTGTGGGGTTGCAGAGGTAGGTGGGGGTGTTGTTGAGGGGGGTGGTGGAGATGAGTGAGGGCTGGGGGTACAGGTGGGGAGTGAAATGAGATAGGCTTCTCTGGGGCTGGGGCGGGGAGGGCAAGAGGGTTCTTGGGGGGAAGAGTGAAATAGGGTAGGAAGAGGGAGAGCAGGTGTTGCATATGAGAGAGGTGCTTCACGTATGTATGTTATGTTATGAATGGTATGATGCGGGGGGGTGGGAAGGGAAGGGTTATGTGATATCCATGGTCATGGCTGGGTGGTTGGTTTTTTTTTTGTTGCTAACGATTTACGTTTTGAATATACGCGGAACATACATTGATCTTTTGTGTGGGTATTGTTTTGCGCCTTGTTTATCCTGGACGGTGGTTTGTTGTAATTATATGGGTTGGAGTTTTGTGCGTGTGGCAGTTGTGTGTATGTGCTTGCGTGAGGTTGAAGCGACAGAGACACATATTCTCTATTACTGTCATGCTGTGTAAGTTGGAGTCTGCTGCTGCTACTGTTGCTTGGTGGTGGTGGTGGTGGTGGTGGTGGTGTTTGTAGCCTTCATGTTTTGAGGTTGTTTTAGTCTGGGCCGTTGAAAATGTCTTCGCAGACAGATGCCGACCGATGACGCTTTCGATTTGGTTCCTCTGTCAGTGATCAGCAACTCGGTAGTCTGGACAACAACAGATGCACACGGTTTTCAACATCACTTCCAGTCGGAGTTGCTCAAGGGCCAAGAAACAGCGGTAGCTTCTTAATAGTATCAACATGGTATTGAATGTAAAACGTGCTAAACCAGACCCAAACGCCATCGCTATGCCGCGGTACACATTTTGTTTACAAGAAAGCATCGCCATAAAGAACCAACATTAGGCGCCATACACTGCACAACTATCCCCGCCTTCACCGCCCCGCGCGGACAGCACCGCCCTGGGCACCAACCACCGGGATCGGCCCGCGGTGCCTCCCCGTGACGAGCTGGCGCATCTGGGCGACGGCCTTTGCGTTCTTCGAGTTCCTGCCCTCGCTGCTCGTCATGTATTCCTGGAACCACTTCTCCTCGGCGCCCGTCAGCGGCAGGCTGACAAGCTCCTTGCCGCGCGGGCCCACCGCCTCGGGGTGTTCCAGCACCGACGCGACCAGCTTCTCAAACAGCTGCTGCCGGGTGTGCTCTGGGTAGCGGCGCAAGAAGTAGAGCGCCTCGGTGACGCTCGTGCGGGCGAGGGCGCCGAACAGCAGCTCGAGGGCTTCCGAGGTCTGCAGCACGGGCTGGGTCGTGTGGTAGTAGGCCAGCGGGAGGCTGTAGTCGTCCGACTTGGCGTGGCGCACGAGCACGGTGATGATGTCGTCGGCAAACTCGGAGGGGAGGGACGGGTGGGCGAGGTGCTCGAGCGCGTACTTGAACTCCTTGCGGTCCATGTGCCACAGGCCGCGCATGAGGATCTGGTAGTTCTGCGGGAGGCCCGACTCCTCGGCGAGCGACTCGGCCAGCGCCGACTGCGCGCCCCGGACCTCGTCGTAATCGAGGAGGAAGTAGAACAGGACGGAGAGCTTGGCGTGCGGCGAGACCTTGCTCTCGCAGATCTGGCGGTGGAGGGCGCGAAGGCCGTTGTCGCCGCGCGGGGGGTATGGTTTGGCTGGGGCGGAAGCTGCCGTCAGCGAACATTCCTACATAGTAAATCAGACGGGGAGATGGCAGTTGATAGTACGTACTCTCGCCGATACCCAGAGCCTTCAGCACGCGGTCGATAAACAGGACGCCATCGAATGTTTTGCGAAAGGTCTCGATCTCGCGCACGCCGTTTTGGTCGTACGGCTTGGGCCCGTCGGTCGGGAATGCAGCGCTAAATTGCGAAAAGTCGAGCATTTTGGCGGTTGACTTGACGATTCGGGAATCGGGATGTGCGAGACCTCTCCTCTCCCAGTCCGGAGTAGCTTGGCGGGTGTGTTGAGGAATGTCTCAGGAAGCTCTCCCAAGCTGTCGGATTCCAAGCTGTTAGCGCTGTGAGCTATTGCTGGTCAACCCGATTGGTGCATTTCCCAGCTGCATTTCTGTATTTATATAGCAGGGGTAAAGCCAGGCAACTTGCATCTACTAGGGATATAATCTGTAGTCACGGGATCTCGTGCGCGGTTGATGCTGCGCATGGGCGAATGAGAAGGGAGTGAGGGGTCCCCGTGGCTTGGCCTGTGGCTGATTGTTTACAATCAATCAAATGTCAACACAAGACAGCGGGGCTTGCAGCAACCGCATCCCGTTTCGCGCTTGTGCGCTTGAGCGTTGCCGTCGAAATCCACAACCGACCATCCCGACCATTCTCGCCGGTCGCATTTTTGCTGGATTTTGATTTCTTTGCACATCAACGGGACATTTCGCTCTCGTATTCTACGTAACTATTTTCTGTTGTTTTTCCTTCAGATACCCCACCGCCAAACACACACCCAACCGCAACCATGTCGACGCGACCGTCGCGCCGCGCGGCGACCCGACGCACCGCAATCATCGAGTCTTCGGACGACGACGAAAACACGCCCACCCCGTCCCAGACCACCGAGGATAGCGGAGACGACTTCACGCCCGCTCCCACAGCTAGCCCCCGTCGCACAACCAGGAGGAGGACGATGGCGGAAACACCGACACCTGCACCCGCACCTGCACCCGCCCCCGCAGCAGCCGCCCCGAAGCGTCGTGGCCGTCCCCCAAAGAAGAGCGCTGCGCCCCCTCCATCCATTGTCGAACCCAGCGAGGTGTTTGACCCCGACCAGACAGCGACAACAACGGCAACAGCGACAACATCAGCAGCGCCAGAGGACGACGATGTGCCGGCCAAGAAACCGGCCCAGACGAAGCGGAGGAGTGTCGCGCCCCGCGCCAGCAAGTCGGCCACCCCCGAGATGCAGCTGCAACCACCGCTTCTCACGCCCAAGGTGTCTGCGTCATCACCAGCAGTCCCCGCGCTCCACAGCGTTCCCTTTGCCGATATCACAACCAACGCCCTCAACGAACAGCGCCGCCAGGAAGACGAGACTGTGCTGGCAGCCTCCAAGCCCATCAAGGCCATGGACACCATCCTCGAGAAGCCCATGGACATTATGCTCAAGTCTCGCACCATGACCCTGCCTGCTGTCGAGGACACCGGACCCAAGGCCCGCATTGTCATTACCTACCTCATCCTTACCAACTTCAAGAGCTACGCTGGGAGGCAAGAAGTGGGACCCTTCCACTCTTCCTTCTCCTCTGTGGTCGGGCCAAACGGCTCCGGCAAGTCCAACGTCATCGACTCTTTGCTCTTCGTCTTTGGCTTCCGCGCGAGCAAGATGAGACAGGGCAAGATTTCCGCCCTGATTCACAACTCGGCCCAGTACCCGAACCTGGATCACTGCGAGGTTGCTGTGCACTTCCGCGAGGTTATGGATCTTCCCGGCGGCGGCCACGAGGTCATCCCGAACTCGGATCTCGTCATCTCCCGCAAGGCCTTCAAGAACAACTCGAGCCAGTACTACATCAACGGCAAGTCGTCCAACTTCACCACTGTCACGACATTACTGCGCGACCGCGGCGTGGATCTGGACCACAAGCGGTTCCTGATTCTCCAGGGCGAGGTCGAATCCATTGCCCAGATGAAGGCCAAGGCCGGCAACGAGCACGAGGATGGCCTCCTCGAGTATCTGGAGGACATTATCGGCACCTCCAAGTACAAGACGCCCATTGAGGAGGCGGCTGCCGAGGTCGAGACTCTGAATGAGATCTGCCTTGAAAAGAGTGGCCGGGTTCAGCACGTGGAGAAGGAGAAGCACGGCCTCGAAGACAAGAAGGAGAAAGCGCTGGCCTACATCCGGGACGAAAACGAGCTTGTCATGAAGCAATCCGCCCTGTACCAGCTCTACGTCGGTGAATGCAACGACAATATTGCTGTCACCGAGGAAGCCATCGGGCAGATGCAGGCCCAGCTCGATGCTGAACTTGAAAAGCACCACGGCAGCGAGCAGATCATCAAGCAGCTCGAGAAGGGTTACTCGAGGGGCAGCAAGGAGCATGATGCCCAGGATAAGGAGACGCAGGCCCTGATCAAGGAGATGACCAAGTTCGACCAAGAGCGCGTCAAATTCGACGAGAAGCGCAAGTTCCTCGCAGACAAGCGTAAGAAGCTGGAGAAGACCATCGCCAACGCCGAGGGAACCGCTTTCGAAGCCGAGCAAACCATCGAGCAATGCGCCGACGAGATCGAGACCCGCACCGAAGAGATCGCCGCGCTCGAGCAGCGAGTCAAGGAAGAGGAAGCCGAACTGGCAACCATCCGCGACAGCCTGAAGGGCAAGACACAACATCTCTCCGATCAGATCGCGGCCAAGCAAAAGTCGCTCGAACCTTGGAAGGAAAGGATCAATCAGAAGCAATCCGCCATTGCCGTGGCCGAGAGTGAGATGACCATCCTCCGGGAAAAGGCCAACGCCGGCGCTGTCGCCCTCGAGGAGATGCAGGCCAAGATCGCCGCCATTGAGGAGACCCAAGCAGCCAAGGCCGAGGAGCTCCAGCAATGCCAAGTTGACAAGGCAGCCTTGCAGAAGGAGGGCAGGAGAGCTGTGGCCGAGTTGGAGAAGCTGACTCAGGAAGAGCCCAAGTTCCGCTCTCAGCTGTCCAATGCCCGCCAAAAGGCCGACGAAGCCCGGTCGAGCCTTGCCGCGACGCAGACCCAGGGCAACGTGCTGACCGCCTTGATGCGCATGAAGGAATCTGGCCGTATCGATGGCTTCCACGGACGCCTCGGCAACCTCGGTGCCATCGATCAGATGTACGACGTTGCCATCTCCACTGCATGCGGCGCGCTCGACAACTTTGTGACCGACACTGTCGAGGCTGGCCAGCAGTGCATCGAGTACCTGAGGAAGACGAACCTTGGCCGCGGCAACTTCATCTGTCTCGACAAGCTGCGAGCCCGCGACCTGTCGCCCATCCAGACCCCCGAGAATGCGCCGCGTCTCTTTGATCTTGTGAAGCCCAAGGATGACAAGTTCCGGCCCGCCTTCTACCATGCCCTGCAAGACACGCTGGTGGCCAAGGACCTGGCTCAGGCGAACCGCATTGCCTACGGCGCGAGGAGGTGGCGCGTCGTCACTCTTGCCGGTGAGCTGATCGACAAGTCCGGCACCATGTCTGGCGGTGGCACCACTGTCAAGAAGGGACTCATGTCGTCAAAGCTGGTGGCTAGCACCTCCAAGGAGCAGGTCTCGCAGCTCGAGGCCGATCGTGACTCGATGGAGCAGACGTTCCAGGAATTCCAGGACCGCCAGCGAGAGCTCGAGGCCAGGATCCGTTCTCTCAAGGAGCAGATCCCCGAGCTCGACACCAAGATGCAAAAGATCAACCTCGAGGTGGAGAGCGCGGCAAGGAATCTGGCGGATGCTCAGCGCCGGATTAAGGAACTCGGCAGGGAGCATCAGCCGTCCAAGAGCGACGACAGCCGCATTATCGCCCTCGAGAAGGAGATTGCCAAGCTCAATCGGGAGGTGGAAAAGCTGCGTGGCGAGACCTCGAGCGTGGAGGACGAGATCAAGATGCTCCAGGACAAGATCATGGAGGTTGGTGGTGAAAAGCTTCGTGCCCAGAGAGCCACGGTGGACGCGATCAAGGCGGAGATCGCGTCGCAGAATGAGGAGATGTCGGGTGCCGAGGTTCGCAAGGCCAAGGCTGAGAAGCAGATCGTCAAGCTCAGGAAGGACCATGCAAAGGCGTCCAAGGAGCTTGATGCTGCCACCCGGGACTCGGAGACTCTCGAGGAAGAGATCCAGAACCAGGGGTCCAAGGCCGACGATTTCAAGGCCCGGGTCGAAGAGGCCAAGGAGGCGTTGGCGGCCAAGAAGCAGGAGCTCGCCGAGATGAAGGCCGAGCTTGACGAGAAGACGGCTGAGCTCAACGAGACGCGCGCGGCCGAGATCGAGATGCGCAACAAGCTGGAAGAGAACCAAAAGATCTTGGCCGACAACCAGCGGAAGCTTTACCACTGGGAGGAGAAGCTCTCGAAGCTAACGCTGCAAAACATCGCGGATCTGGAATCTGGTAGCAGCTCGACGGCCCCGGCGCGACCCCAGACGCCCCGGAACGAGGACGACGACGAGGATGTCGAGATGGAGGACGCCGAGGCCCAGCTACAGGCCGAGGCCGAGGACGCCACCATCACCGAGTCGAGCCACCAACAGCACCGGTCCACGCCCACCGAACTCCCGCGATACAGCAAGGACGAACTGGCCGACATGAACAAGAAGACGCTCCTCGGCGAGATTGCGGCGCTGGAGGAAAAGACACAAAACGTCAACGTCGATCTCGGCGTGCTGGCCGAGTACCGCCGGCGCGTCGAAGAGCACGCGGCGCGGTCGTCGGACCTCGCGAGCGCCGTCTCGCAGCGCGACGCGGCCAAGAAGCGGTGCGACGACCTCCGCCGGCTGCGCCTCGAGGGCTTTATGGAAGGCTTCAGCACCATCTCGCTCCGGCTCAAGGAAATGTACCAGATGATCACGATGGGCGGAAACGCCGAGCTCGAGCTGGTCGACTCGCTGGACCCGTTCAGCGAGGGCATCCTGTTCAGCGTGATGCCGCCCAAGAAGTCGTGGAAGAACATCAGCAACCTGTCGGGTGGCGAGAAGACGCTGAGCTCGCTGGCCCTGGTGTTTGCCCTGCACCACTACAAGCCGACGCCGCTGTACGTCATGGACGAGATTGACGCGGCGTTGGATTTCCGCAATGTAAGTCGCCCTTCTCTTCCGCCATTCTTTTTGTCACTCATCATCATCCCTCCCCTTCCCTTCCCCATCCCCAACGCGCGCACACAGCAGCAGTCGGCTAATCTGACAAAAACACCCCAACCCCCCCTTTCACCAATAGGTCTCCATCGTTGCGAACTACATCAAGGAACGCACCAAGAACGCCCAGTTCATCGTCATCTCGCTGCGCAACAACATGTTTGAGCTCGCCGCCCGCCTCGTCGGCGTCTACAAGGTCAACCACATGACCAAGAGCGTGACGATCGAGAACCAGGACTATGTCGTTGGCAGGGGTGGCCAGGCTCAGGGCCAGGGTCACCACGGCCAGGGACAGAATCAGCAGCAGAGTCAGAGTCAGCAGCAGTACAGTAGTCAGCAGACTCCTGGACCTGCGCGGCATGGGCTTGGGGTTGGACAGGGGCAGACGAGGAGCCAGCAGTACTTGCAGCAACAGGTTCGTCCTTCTGTTCTTCCGCACCGTCCGAGATGATTGAGTCCGTTTGGGCTCTTTCTTCTTCTTTTTTCTTTACTTTTGTTTTCCAGTTTTCTTTTTCCTGTCGTTGTTGTTGTGGAGGTAAAGGGGCGGTTTGGTGGGTGGCGGGCAGGGAGGCGGGGTTGGGGGGGCGGATAGGTGGCAAGGTAAAAAAGGAGTTCGCTTTTGTTTTTGTTGTTCTGTTCTTGGTTTGTTTTATTTGCTTTTGGTGTTTTGATTTGCCCCGTTGTTAATTTGTTTGAGGGTTGTTATTAGACTCCTCTTACCCCCGCGTCGATGCCACGTCCGAGGAGGTAAACACTGCATTACACTCCTTACCACCTACCTATTTACCTACCTACCACCCTATGTAACTGCTGTCGTGTGCTTTTTGGCTTGGCTTGTTTTTGCGGGGTTGGATTTGGAGGGGCTGGATGGCGGGTTTGGATCGGGATTGTTGGGGATTGGGTTGGGTTGTGCTCTGGGAGAGGGAGATGGCAGGTTACCACTAGGAGAGATACTCTGTGAGGTATGGAAGTGTGGAAGGGGGCTGCGGGGGCATGTGAGGAGCAAATGGAGAGGGACGTCGGGTGAAGTACTAGAAGGGTTGGATGGGTCTTGTTGCCTTGATGGTCGCTACCTGGCCGACTGTATGTCGTTATGAAATGTTTATGTGTTTCTGTTTTTGCTCACTGTTTGGATGTCTTATTTGAGTGAGCGAAGCAAGGTCTGTTGTTTGACTTGGGTTGTCAGGGCCAAGTGCTTCTGGCTATTTAGTGTGGGCATTCCTCTTTGGTGCCCGGGTTTGCATGTTGACTTCCTGCTCTCCTTCTCTTCCGACTGCTTCTGAGAGATACTGCCATTATCTGCGACTCATAGGGGTATGTTGCTTAGGGGAAGGGAGAATGTTTCTTCCTGGGTTCTCCACAACGGACACGCTGAGGTTCCCGGCGAGACACGTGGTGGAAGGTACCTGATGGGAATGGTTCAAGTTCATATAAAATGGGACTGGCAGGAAGGAGCGAAATTTTCAGATTTCCGCTTTTGATCAGTTGGAGTGTTCTATTTTGTTCGAAAGGGATTTCTTCCTGAAGGCTTTCTCTCACAAGATCCCACTCTCGCCCACACGCTTTCTCTTCCTCTCTCTCAACAACAATCCAAACCAAACGGTCGATCAGTATTTCTCTTGATTCTTCACAGTCAAACAGATCATCACCGACCATCAAACCATCAAACCATCCTGATCATCACAACAAACCCAACAAATCGATCGATCAACCATGTCTGCCACCATGATCGAGATCTTCTTCCTGCTTCTCGGTTCTGCCACCCTTGCAGTCTCTGCTGCTCTGCCCGACCCAGCTCTAAACGGCAGTCTCGCGATTAGAGACACTCCTTCGCAGGGCGGTGATTTCGTCTCGCACTGCTGTATGTATTCTTTCGTCTCTCCCTCCTCCTCTCTTTCTCTCTATGTTTTTGTTCAATTCTCTCCTCGAACATCTCACCACATGACGTTCTCGCCACTCTTCATTTCTCTATAAATATTCATTTACCTACTTTTGCTTGGGTCAAACCCCAACGATGGAGAAAGCCCCAACTCGAACTGTAAGGGCTGACCAGAGAAAACACAAATCACCAGATACCATGACGGTCGGCGAGATCGGCGAAATTCTCGGCCGCCTGACCGGCCAATGCGGTGACGACGAGCTGTTCGAGAACGTCCATGTCACCTCAATCGATCTGAACAAGTGCGTTGGCAACAACAATGGGAAGTTGGTCTGGCAGGACGGGTATGTTGGCCCCTCCTCAAACCAATTCCCACCTCTCCCAATCTCTGGAGATCACCACTGGGCCATTTTTGCTTCTGTCTCGTCGATCATTTGAAGTCCAGTCTGAGCTAACCGAGCTGTGATAACCAAAACAACAGAGGAAACTTTCTCAAGACCTGCATCGACTGCTCCAGCCGGCAGTTCGACAGCAAGTGGGTCACCTGCGAGTGTGAGGACATCAAGGCGGAGTGGTACATCACTTCGCTGAACCTGAGTGAGTCCCCATTTCTTTTCTTTTTTTTTTTTTTTTCTAGCATGATGTACTATTCGGTGCATTGTACTAATCCGTGAATTGTGTTGCTTAGACGACGGTGTCCGCTACGACATGGACAACCATGTCCTGGCGTGCTACGATCATCTTGGGGTTTTGGAGTCGCTGTGACGCGGGGTTGGGAGGATATCCAGTCCGGGAAGACGCAGGATGGTGTTCGAGGGAGCACAGAGGAAAAGGCCTAGACTTAATTTGATGTCTAGTCTTGATAATAGAAGGATGTAGATGGGCTGCGTTCTGCTTCGGGGAAAAGACACGCGTGATGGGTGCTATAATTGTGAATGAAATAGACAGCGTGGTGTTTCACAGTATTAACTTTTGAACCAACTCCCTATATCTGCTCGTATCACATGTCATACAGCTGAATCCCGCCTAGAATCCCAATCCAAGCCCACCAAGAATAGTTCAGCAACCTGGCAGATGACGCGGACCATGCCTTGTTCTATCTTCCTCAGAAGCGTGTCAGTTGCAGTGGATATCTTCAAAACATCAAACCAAACTCCCTTCCCTATCAAACTACACCTTTTGCTTTTCAACCCCTTGACCCCCAACCAACCAAAAAAACAAAGAAAAAGAAAACAGACAGCCCTCACAACCCCCTCCACTTCTCCTTCCACCCCCCCTTCTCAAACAACCACAACGCCTCAGTCGCATACGCCCAGCAACTCTGATGCCTCTTCCCCTCCGGCTTAGCAGCCTCCTCCTCGAGGCTCTCCAGCACGCGCTTCTCACGGACACACCGCCAGAGCGCAAAAGCGAGGTCGTCCTCCTCTCCATCGCGGCCGCCAACGCCGGCGCCCCAGTCACCCCGCCCAAGGCGGTACAGGATACGCCCCAGGGTCTGATACACCAGACAGCGCTGGGCGGGCACCGCCGACCGCGCCAGGCCGGCCAGCTCGGGGATGGTGTATCCCGCGGCTTCGGGGGCTTCGCCGTGGTGGTGCAGGCCCTTGCTGACGGGGATGGCGCGGCTGAGGCGGGGCGGTATGAGGTTGCCTTTGAAGTCGAAGCGGAGGGCTGAGACTGGGAGGGAGTCCTGGCCTGGATAGTAGGGAGATTCGCGGTCGGCGGTGGAGTCTGGGGTCGGGATGGGCGCCATCCAGGCCAGTTTGGACGGGTCCGCGGGGGTGTTGGGGAAGAATTTCTTGTGGAAGGACTCGAGGAAGTCGGGGTCGTCAGGGTTGAGGTCGGGGACTGTGGGGGCGGGTGGGAAGTGCATCTTGTGAGGCGGGACGTCGCCGGATGCATCGGCGTTGGGTGCGGCTGCGGGGGCTGTGGGTTTGGAGCGAGGCGTGGACGTGACCGGGAAAAGATCCGGTGGGGGGACCGGCGGTGCAGCATCCTCGTCGAAGGTGACTGTCTTTTTGGGTTTCTGGACGGGAACTGGGCTCGGAGCGGGTTGGGATTGTTCGTCGGGCTCGTCCTCCACTGTCACATGTCGTGACTTCGCATCCGCGGCGGGTTTTGTATTTGGTGAGCTGTCGAGTTCGGAGGGCACGATATCGAAAGGGGAGGGTTCGGTCGGCTCGCTGAGGTTGGCGCGCCTGAGCAGCATTTGGAGGAACTTGGGATCCAGGCCATTCTGGAGCTCCCTCTGTGCCTCTGCGATCTCGTCGGGCGACATGGAGTCTAGGACGGCCTTGTTTTCGCGATCGATGCCGCGGCGCTCGTCCATTTTTGTGTCTCTTGAAAAAGGAGCGCCATTTTGGTTTGCTGGCCCGGCAGGCGAAGCAGTCGTTGATGGTGATGGTGACGGCGCAGGCTGCCGCTTCTGCTTGAATGCCGACACTCGCTTCTTGTGTGCGGGGAAGCCTGTTGACGAGGGCGTTGTTGTCGGGAAATTCGGCGGGCTGGCCTCGGTCGTCTCCCTCTCTTTGACGTCGAAAATCTGAAGAGTGGCATCCATTTCGACAAGCGCGGGGGATGTTGCCTGTTGTTGCCGGAAGCTTTTGGGGGAATGCGACTTGTGTTCTAGAAAGGTTGACGCACAAGGTGGGGGGTGCTGAATGTTGTGCTTATCTTATCTGATGCGGGCGGCTTGCAACCGCCAGGTATCCACCCTGCGTGCACAGTGCCAGCTAAATCTGAGTCGTCGGCCAAATTCTGGGCCTGCTCATTCAAGCATGTTTTCGAAGGTCTCGGACAGAGGCATGTTCACAGCTTACCTTCCGCACAGAATACCTTATTAATTGGTTTTAATTCACCCGCAGGAAAAGGCGGTCTGATCTAAGGGGCAAGGAAGTTAGGCCTGTATATTTGAGATCCATTTGTGTTTTGGCACACAACGCTGCTGCGCGACGTCCGTTTCCAAGGCACCTTGATCAGGATGTGGAGGTGATGTCTTTCTTGTGTGTTTGTGTTATGAGGGAGGTATAGAATATAATATTTATATCTTACATTTACGACATGTCCAACTTGCGGCGGCCTGCCGTATGATCATATGTACTGTGTAAGGGTTTTGAATCAATGTCGGTCAGCTTGCCAACGTGTGCATCATCGCTGTACAGTGCGTACGGGGCGCCACACCCCTGCTCGGCGCGGCTGTTTTGTCTCTTCGTGTGGGCCAGGCAGCTTCTCAGAGATGTCACGCAGCACCCACACCAGATTTCGAAACGGAGGTGGGGTGCGGTACAGGGTCGAGGCCCCGGCTGCAAGTACTCTCGGTACGTACCTCGTACTGGTACTGTGCTGCAGGTTCGATGCGGGAGCCTCTTCCGCGCGCTCGGCTCGGAAGCTGGAGCCCCACCCGCCAGCTCGTGGATGTTGTTCCCAATCGAGATCCCTGTCACACCTTAAAAGCCACGTCCGACAAATGATTCCTTGGGTGGGGCCAAGTCAAAAGACTCCCGTCGCGCCTCGCGCAGCCCTGCAGTGTGCCCCTGGTCTCTGCAACTGGCTCTTTCGCTGATGGCCGATGACAGAAAGCGGATCCGCGATTCGATCCGCGGCTTTGATGACTTGCGCCTCTGGGCTCTGGCCACTTGCATTTCCCCCTCTGGCACGCGCTCCCATCTCTCGTTCTCGGCACTGTAATCTGTACATCCAGAAGAGAGGTAATACGGAATAACGTTACACGGTTACCACAGTACAAGCGTCTTACCATGGCGTTGTGCTGTGTTGCGTGTCATGCACCGCACATCCATCCTTTGCATGCCGCCCAAGCAAGTTCATCGTGGCCGTTGCCAGCTGCAAGAGATACTTTCGGGTCGGTCGTGTTGTTTCGCCCATTTCCCATTTCCGTCCTTTTTATCCCCCGTCTCCCAGTCCAGTCCCCCCATGATCCATCCCATCCTCCCATCGCATCCATGCGATGCCGTGCCATGCGGCCATCCCATCCGCCCATCCAGCCCATCCACTTCACCCAGCCGTCCATCCAATTCCCTTTCCTGGCCATCGCTTGGCTCCATCTGCAACCTGCCCTTCCCCTTTCACGCTCCTTTCCCTGGCGATGCTCGGTCAATGCACCTATCCCCCAATGCCCATGGGCTATCCGGCGTTTCCATGTCCATGTCCATGCTCTCGCTCGCTCTCTCGTCATGTTTCGTTCCTTCGTCGTGTCGTGTTTCCCCATCCGGGCCCTCCTCCACCTTTTCCCCTCCCCTCCCTTTTTCCTTTTTCCTTGCCTTGCCCACCGCCCTCCGCCTCCGCCCTCCACGGGACCGGTTGAGCTTGCCAGGCCGCGGGTCCTGGTGTTTTAATTCGCCTTTTTGCAGAACAAAATTTCCCTTGCGTCCGTGACTTCTTGTGAGGTGGTCAGGGCCCCGGTTTTCCCTCGCCAGCTGCGAAATAATCAAAGTTTCCAAAAACTGAACCCATCCCCGTCATCTCCTCGCCTCTTCGCACCCCAAATTTTCCTCTTTTCCTCGCTCTCTCTTCTACACCCAACACACCCAACACACAACGCACACACACAACACCCACCGACTTTTTGGGCGCAACGTGCAAAGCCCATCCCAACGGGGCCTGTTTCTCTTCTCTTCATCGCGCAAACATCGTATTTGGATTCGGCAGACGGTGCCGAATTGAATCATACCCGTTGACTGCCTGCATCGCCGCACGCCGGGCTGTATTTTGTGATTTTATTTTTCGGGTTGCCGACCAGAGGAGGCTGGTTTGCAGCCATCGCGAAACTGAAGGCATTCCCGAGGCTGCAACTCCACCTTTTGCAGCTGGACCCCCAAAGTTCAACAAACCCAACCTGACCCGACCATTTCCCAGCCCGGCACTCGGACCCACCCAAAATCGGACCCAGCCAACCACAGCAGCCGGCTGCCTTTCTGGTCTTGTGCACCTCGTCCAGGTTCTCCGCAAGGGCCCCAGGCACCTCCTTCTCCCCCGATTCTGAAGCCAACTTTAGCAGCCTATCAGAGGCAAGCAGCACTTCCCCTGGGAGCTGCACATATCGACATCCATTCCAACCACTCACCACTCACCATCCACACCATCCACTCAGAGGCTTGTGCTGTGGTTTATTCTGTGCCGGCGGCAGTGCTGCCGCTTTTTGTTGGAGTCGTTTAGGCTTTTTTTTTTTTTTTGTTTCTTTTTTCTTTCTTCTATTTCGGCCGCATCAGAGACGGCGTCGCATCTTTTTCCCGCTTTCTCTTCCCTTTGGCGGCATTTTGGCGCCTTGAGCGAGGAAGCGCAGCAAGCAGCAAGCGGGAGGACGGAACATGGAAATGCAGCAACACCAGCAACACCAGCAACAACAACGGCAACAACAACAACACTACAGCTCGTCACCTTCACTGTCGACACCCCCGTCAGCCCTGTCGGAGCCCGGCTCGCCCACCCGCATCCTCAACGCGGGCCGAGCGAATATTGAGATGGACGAGATCATTGTCGATCCCAGCTCCGTCGCCCGATTCACCATCATGCAGCAGCACCAACCCACCGAGCCTCCCCCGAATGTCCCCCTGACCGCTGCCGGTCTGCCGCGCAAGAAGCCCGGGAGGAAACCGGGCAGCACCGTCAAGCCCAAGACGCCCGCCGACGGCAGCTCCACGAACGCCGACGCCTCCAAGCAGCGCCGCCCGCGGAAGCCCAAGGACCCCAATGCACCGCCGGTCCAGAGAAAACGCAAGGCAGCTGCTGCCGAGGCGAGCGACGCCACCTCCGAGATGGATGCAAGGTCTGCCTCGGGCCCGCCGCGGCAGGCCAACGCTACCGAGCTCGCCACGATGCGCATGGCCTTGGATGCGCGCCCCACTCCAAGCGACATTGGGTTTGCGCCGTCAGCCCCCAAGCGCGAGAGCGGGTCGAGCTCGATGAACATGCAGAATCTTCTCAACGACGACCCCCAGCCGAAGCCTCAGCCGGCAGCGCCCACACCGGCCAGGCAGATGTTCGACCCCATCAGGGGCAACTATGATCCGATCCGGGAGTCTATGGCGACGCGTGACCCGTACGGCACGGGGCCGCTCGGTTCGCCCCGCGCACCCTCCCAGGTGGTCAACCGTGCCAGCGCGTCGCCCTCGATCGCCAGCCTGGTGGACCCGCAACCGCCCACTAGCGTCGTCTCGCCTCTGCCTCTGGCATCTCACGCCTCGTATACTAACCCTACCTCTCAGCCGCGGTTCCAAGACCCCGGGTCCATGCCTTCGTCGCCGTCCAACGCGGTTCGGAGCACTCCGCAGTCGATGGCCAAGCCGGCCCTCGCCGAAGCCCGACGTGCCCCACCTCCGCCTCCAGCGCCCGCCCCCGCCAGCAAGCCCGAGTCCAAGACGACGTCCTTTACGAGCATGACGTCGATACCGAGCGCCGCGTCGGCGGCCGCCACGCCGGCTGCGCCCGCGCCCGCGCAAAGTAAAAAGATCGCCGCCGTGGTGCAGCAGGAGCGCGAGTCCAACAAAAAGGCGCGCAGCTCGTCGTCGTCGTCACCCAAGATCAGCAGCCTCAAGGACGCACTCCCACCGGTGCCCGGCAGCGAGCGCTCGATCCTCGACTTTGGCAAGGCGCGGCCGGGCGAGGAGGTCGAGGCGCCCAGCATCTCGCTGCACATTCCGCTCCAGCCGGGCGAGAGCAACAAGTACGTCAACTTTATGCGCATGGCCGAGGAGCGCTACGGGTGGGACGCGCTGCACCCGCGCCTGGCCGCCAGCCGCGAGCGCAAGGCGCGCATCGAGGCGGCCACGGCCGCGCTCGAGAAGACGACGGGCGCCGGCGCCGGCAGCGGCCGCGACTCGGCCGACGACATGGACGAGGATATCCTGCAGGGGTCGGACGCCGGCGAGAGCAACGTCGAGATGGGCGGCATGGGCGGAAACGGGAACGCCCCCGCGGCGGCCAAGCCCGCACGGAAGAAGCGCAACTTCAAGGAGGACGAGTACGACAAGGACGATGGCTTCGTCGACGACTCGGAAATGCTCTGGGAGGAGCAGGCCGCCGCGAGCAAGGACGGCTTCTTTGTGTACTCGGGCCCGCTGATCCCCGAGGTCGAGAAGCCCGCTGTGTCGGAGGACCGTCCGAGAAGGGGCCGCGGCGGCCGTGGGAGGGGCAGCAGGGGTGGTGCCGTTCGGGGTGAGGGTGCCGGTCGTGGGCGAGGTGGTGGTGGGCCGGGATCCAGGGGCGGAACTGTCCGGAAGCCGAGGATCACCAAGCTCGAGAAGGAGCAGCGGGATCGCGAGAAGGCCGAAAGGGAGAAGCTTGCGCAGGTGGCGTCTAAGTCGGGCACGGATGCTGCTGCGTCGGCTTTGCTGTCGCTTGTTGGGCCTGGGCAGGGCGCGACGCCCGGGATGGCGTAGAGGGATTTTTTGGTGGTGGCGTGTGCGGGCAGGGTATGATGGGTTGGTTGTACATGGCTTTATGGGCTGGGACTTTGGGTTCATGGAGTTTGTTTTGCTTTCTCTTTTTTTTCCGTTTTGGTTGTTTCGGACGGAAGGACGGATAGGGACCGGAACGGGGTGGGGTTTGTGTATCATTTACCTATGGGGGATGTAATAGGAGGACGGACGGTGGGCATAGGACAGGCGTCTGCACGCCGGGGCGTCGGCCTGGCTGTTGGCGTCTTGCATTTTTTGTTTTGGCGACCTGGCCAGTGTGGTCTGGTCGTTGGTTGAGAGCGTGTCTTGCTTCAAGGGAGGGTTTGTTTGGTTGCCTCTCTGCTCTGCTCTGCCCTGCCGGGTTTGGTGTCTCGGGTGGGTGGTGGATGGGTAGACGTGTGCTGTGGGGAGGGGGTTGCCACGGGACGGGAGGACGGATGAACTGCCGGTGGCGAGATCACAGCAAGAGCCGCGTTTGGTCTCGTCGCTTGGAGGGGTTTGGGGTTCAGCAAGGGCAGCGCAGGCACACCAGAGTTGCTGAAGTCGATAGCGGTGAGTCGCAGGTCGCTGGCTGCTTGCTACCTGAGCGAGCGTGACGTGGCAGCGTTCGTGCGCAGAACCAGCTCAATCGAGATTTTGAAGCCAATAGTCCATGCTGCCTCTGTCTATCGGATGCTAGTGAGACCAGAGATGTCACATCACAACACAGCAAAAAACTGTAGCAATCTGTCATGTCACGATGATCACCGACAGGCCCAAGATGCATGCCGCTGTTGCTACCGAGAAGTGTAAATATGCCTTATAAATTCGTATCGAATATCACTTGTGCTTGTTTGTAGGACCAAACGCCAACCATGCACCAGACCACGCCCCTTATCTCCCTCCTACCGAACCTCCCTAACTACAAGTCCATTATTCTCGCTCCTCCTCTCTTCCTCTCCTGCACGTTTTCCATCTCTCAAGCAATCACCGCCCTTTGTGCAGCGGCCTGCTGTCGGCGTATATCGTCCGACTCGCCCACCACTCCCCCTTTCTCCTTCTCATTCCCAACGAGTTTAACCTCTCCGCCTCGCTGTTGCATGCTCTTCTTCTCCCCATCCCCCTCCCCTTCTGTTGCCAACCTAGCCGCCGCTGCGGCCGCCTTCGCAGCCCGCCTCTCCCCCCTCTCCCTCTCCTCCCTTAACTGCCGAATCACCTTACTCCTCCCCCTAATCCGGTCACCATACCGATAAAACACAAACGGGATCGGAATCAGCAACACCTCCATCACCCCGAGCAACGTCCCCGCCCACTGCGGCGTCAGCGCGCCGTACATGGCCGGCCCGGCCAGCGGCAGCGCCGCGCCAAAGATCGAGCGCATCACCGTGCTGCTTGCCAGCGCCGAGGCCGCGTACGTGCCGTACGCGGAGGCGAGGTAATTCGAGCCGTAGATGAAGGAGAGCGTGTTGCCCATGCCGAAGGGGATGCCAAACGCTATTGGCACGGCGGCGGGGATGGAGGCGGGGAGACAGGTCCAGCTGAAGACGAGCTGGCCGATGGGGGTGAGGATGGAGCCGATGCACATGACCAGGGCGGTGGCTTCGGGCGCGGTGCGGCCGGTGAGGGGGTCTTTTCGCGGGGAGAGGTTGATGAGCTTGCGCCAGAGGGGCTCGAGGGCTATGCCCAGGAGGGTGCCGACGCCCATGCCCAGGAAGGAGAGGCCGGTTTGGGAGACGGTCCAGCCGCGGTGGGTTGTGAAGACTATGGGGTAGGCGACGAAGCAGAGGTAGAGGATGCCGTATATTATGGACATCCTGGGGATGGTGATTGTCAGCTTACATACGGGTGGCTTGGTGGCAGGGGTGGCAAGGGTGGCGGGGGGGTGAATTTCAGGGGCTCAGGGGTAATGATTCAGGGGTAACATAGAGAGTCAAGACTGACCAGATGTTGACAAACCACAATATCGGCTCCGTCACGGCCAGCACAAACGGGCGGCTGAGGTTGGTCTTGAGCAGGGCGAGGGTCGACACGCGCTGGTCGTGGCGGCTCCACCACCTGTCGTCGCCCGTCTCGCGGCGCAGGCGGGCAGCCTTGGCCTGAACCAGTGTCGGCGCGTACGTCTCCTTCACGAGCGCCAGCATCAGCAGCGAGACGCCCGCCAGGATCATGGCCAGCCAGTTGCCCCAGCGCCACCCGAGCTTCTCGTAGACGAACCCCCCGATCAGCGGGCCCGTGACCGGTCCGTTGAGCGGCGCGATGCTGTACCACGACATGCCGGTGAGGCAGTCCTCGCCGGCGATGTCGACGATGGTGCCGGGGCTGTTGGAGATCATGACGGCGCCGAAGACGGCCCTGTTTCCTCTGTCAGCCCCGTTTCCTTCTCCTCTCTTTCAAAAAAAGTAGTCCACCACCAAAAAAAGAGAGAAAAAAGGAAAAGTAAAGGGGCAAAGCGAGAGAGAAGAAAACCACACATACCCCACAAACCGCAACACCACCAACCCCCCCAAATTCCCCACCAACCCACACGGCACAATCAACACCACAAACAGGCCCATACACACCAAATAAACCCACCGACGGCCGTACAGCTCGCTCATAGGCGCAACAACAACACTCCCTGCCGCCAGGCCAAGCAGGTATGTCGTCAGGCCCAGCGTCGCGACCGGCCGGCTGCTGATCCCAAACTCGGCCATCACCCCCGGGATCCCTGCCGTGTAGCTCGTGCTGTAGAGGACGACGACCCAGGTGGAGTAGGAGACTGTGAGGATTGTGTAGGATCGGTACCAGAGGGGCCTTTTTTTTGCGGGGGGTTAGTTAGGTAGGGGTTAGGCCGGGGGGGAGGTTGTATGGGTTTGGTGTTTGGGGAAAGGGGGGGAGGAGCCGAAGGGGGGTTGTGAGTGAAAGACAATGGCGGAAAAAGGAGAGGAGAGAATAAAACGGACCAGTTCCGTGGGTTTTCCGGGTCTGAATCGGACATGGTCACTTCAAAGTCGGGAGGGCGGGAGGCGGCCGAGGCGATGGAGGTGCGGGTGCGGGTGAGGTGGAGGGGGTTGTCGTTGTGATTGGGGTCTT
Organism: Chaetomiaceae sp. PYS4301M; assembly: GCA_023628425.1. Lineage (NCBI taxonomy): Eukaryota > Fungi > Ascomycota > Sordariomycetes > Sordariales > Chaetomiaceae > Chaetomiaceae sp. PYS4301M. Next base: position 39,197 of record JAMAKR010000086.1, read on the forward strand.
CATCTTCGTCATCTTCGTCATCATCGTCTTCTGGTGAGTCGGGCTCGATGTCGGCGTGCGAGATAGGCTGGCTGAGGGCACGCTGGAGAGGCGCGAGCGGGTTCGTGTCGACGGATGATGATGATGTTGATGGTGACAAGGAGTGGGACGTGGTGGGACGGGAGGGTGTGGGTTTGTGTTCGAGGGGGGCTGAGGAGGACGGGAGCCCAGAGTGGCCGTGGCCCGGTGGTGGAGTCTCTGTGTGGGCGTGCTTCTCCACGTCAGGGACGGTGACGGGGTCAGCCATGGCGGTGGCTTGCTTTTGTCTTTTGTTTATGGCTGGGCGGAAGCTTATCTTGTTGTCTTTCTATCGGTCTCGCTGTGCCAATTCGGCCCAGACTGGTATGGGGAGACGGGGGGATATCCAGCATTGACTCTCAAGTCACCAACAGCAGCAGCATCACAGCAGTCCATACACGCACAGTACGGCGGGAGGAAGGGAGTGGCAGACGTGGAGGGGAGAGAAGGAGAAACTCGAAAACAAAAGTGTGTCTTCTCAGCCAAAGTTACAAGAGACTGGACCGCCGTGGGAGAGGATAGGTTAACCAACCCATGGCTAGCACGGAATACACTACTGTAGCAGGGCGGGTCTGCCGGGAGTAGACCGGACGTGGATGCTCGCTCGGGTCGGATGCAAGCCAAGCAGCAGGAGGAGGGTTGATAAGTGGCCGGCGCTGGTCCCGTGAGGCCCGGATGGGGCTACCCGATGACGGGACGGACATACCGCCCTAGCATTGGTGGCAACCAGCATGAGGAGGGGCTTCCGAGGCCATTCTCGACATTCTTTGCAGGATACGGAGTACCTTATCCTTCCTCCGGGTCCACCATGCTATTTGTGTAGTACTAAGGGACGGGGGCAATTCAGGCTGCAGAAAAAAAAAGAGAAAATTGTATCAAGAGTTCCAAAGAATCAAGTTCTGATTGGTCTTTGACATGTCTTCAAAAACATGCCAAATCCCAAACTCAGCATATCGATAATTGCGTCCAAGAACAACAACAACCCTCTGCTCAATAAGAAAACAGACCGAGGCTGTCATCTCACAAACTCACGCTAACAAAACGTGTAAGCAATGCGCACGGGAACGAGACGCGGCCAAGAAAACCCCACCTGTCTGTTTGGTTAACGCTAACAACCGCATTGGCCCTCGAACAGTTGCCGAGGTCATGCCAAACAATTGGATTAGGGGAAAAGTTGGGCTGGGTGGGGCTTCCGGCTCCGAAACCCGGAGCCAGATCCCGAGAGTCGACGGAGCGGGACCCACTCCGTACTCCGGATCGGCCCCTCTGTTAGTTCCCCGTTAGGTAGCATCGGCATCGTCGACCGGCCCGGTTGCTTCGGGGCTTGCTTCGTGCTGCGGACCGGGTCCCGAAATCTGGGTCTGATCTGGACGACGCCCGGAATGACCATGAGTTCCAACCACCTAGTAGACGGCGCCGTGCTTCGTCATTCTCCTGTAACTTTGACATGCCGCCGGGAATGGGTTGGGATACCTTTGCCTGTGAGTGAATCACAATTTTGCCGAACGAGGTGGACTGAGAGTATGACTGGGGTGCTTCACAGTGATATCGTCCAAAATCAGGTTTGCTCGGCGTCGACTTAAGGTGAAGCTCTTCTGCCGGGCTGCGGCCGTCCTGGAGCGAGAGTCTGGCAACCAGCAAAACCAGAACGACGAGCCCAGCCTTGCAAGCTGCTGAGAATCCCCACACGACGCTAAAGGAAACCGACAGGGCTGCAGGGTTCCCATCCATCTGACATCTGACATGATTTCTCCCTTGCTCGCACGGGGCACACCTGGGGTTGGTTACCAACCCGCCCGAGCAGGATCAAAAAAAGACAAAAACCCCCCAAAAATACTCGAGCAGCTCGAGGGGCCAAAAGTGGTGCGACCACACCGGCCGGGGCCGAGGCCGTGTGCTCCACCACGGCGAGCGCTGAATCGTGTGTATCTGCTACCTCTTTGGCTTTGAACACGGCAGCCGCACCAGTGCAACTGGCAGCGTTGTGACAGCTGCGGTAGTAGAGTGACGGCCAGTGTCCTGGCTGGGTTTGAAAGGCCCTTCATGCCCGGCTGCTGGGCTGAGTACCTATGCTCTAGGGGCTTGATTCGACCTGTGTTGACTTCCGACAGTGTCGATTAGTTGGTTGGTTGGTTATTATCGGCGCAGGACATAAGCAGGACCTTGGAGCCCGAGAGCCCGAACCCGCATAGTTATATCAGATGCTGTCGAAACAGGGCAACGGGGCGGCTTGGGAGGGTGGTGGATGACCTGGGGCCTGGGGGTGTGGACGGAGGAGGGCGTGAATCCCGGCGGTCTGGGAGCAGAGCAGTCAGTGGGATGTGATTTGTTGGTGCCGGTCGAGAGATTCGGACCCGCAACGTCGGAGATGTTGTGGTGTGGTGATGATGCAGTGACGCAGTGGCTGGCCAATGAATGCTGCAGCTGTCTTGCAGCACTCATGCCGTCCCGTCCTGGTTTCGAGGTTGGATATGAGCCCTGACTGGCGCGGCACTTTGCAAGAGCCCATCCTAATACATAGCTAACATGCACAGTATGTCCCGGCGGTTGCCAGGGAGGGCAAACCCCAAATTGACGCCAGCGGTCTGGTGTAGGTGTGTGTAGATGTAAACGCGCTCGTCCACTAGACGCAGGACCGTCGTGCTGCGGAATGCTGACCGGCATCCCCGACTCTTTGTTCTCGATGCAGAATGCCAATCACCGAGTCGGCGGCAAGTCATGTACACTTATTAGTATGGGTGAAACCAGGCGCCTCTTCTATAAATAAGCAGAAACCGGCGATCCGAAACCCATCTGAGGAAACACGAGACAGGAAATGAAGAGGGCGAATTCGTATGCGCGCATGCCTTACTTGGAATCTCGTTCTTGACTGCAGCAGAGTACGGCATACATCATGCTCAAAATCCCCAGGTAGAAATTCGTCCCAACGCGCGCGGCCCGAGCAAAGCAACAATTTCATTTTCGTCGGGAAGCTGCAGGAACAGCCGCAGGGGTTTGCGCGACCCTTCAAGGCTCCAACCCTGTTTGCACTGCGTTGTGGGACGGTCCCTGCTTTTCGGATGAAGCCGTAGTTGGTCCGTTCGTTGTGTCTTTGGAAGGGAAGCAAGCTCGAGGCGAGGCCCAGTGTGCTGCTGCAATTGTTGGAATTGTGGATGTGGGAAGATTCCCTCCACAGACCCCGCTATTGGCGCCCTTGGTCCAGCCTCTGCTGCGGGGTGTTAAAGTTGGACCACAACTTGCATCTCTCTGTTGACCAACTTGACTGTTCCATGTTCCTTCGACCCGAAATAGGAGGGGCCCGTGTACTAACAGTAAAACAGTCAAACCGATCTGCCGCTGCCGCGATGCGCCATAGCCGCCCGCTAATCTGTCGCCTCCAACCTCTGCCCTCCCAAGGTTGCAGTTACTGCCCGCTTCCTGCATCTGAGCCGTTGGCGTCGCAATCGCGTCGTCGCAGGCTCGCAGCCCACCCCGAGATGACTGAGAGGCTGGGGTGTGGGGCATGGAGGATGGAGGATGGGATGGAAGATGGAAGGGTTTGGACTTTGGAGGGGCAGATGGGGCACCGTGGGCACCTGTGTCCAGGGTCCTTCTTTTCTTCCCTTTCCCCTCTTGGGCTTAGCATCGGGTTGGAGCAAACCCAGCCAATCGTCTTGCCTCCGCCCCTGTCACCTGGATTTCCTACCCCATCCCACCCCCAATGTCCCATCTCCCACCCGGCACCTCTCACATGGCTTTGCCCCTTGCAAAACCAGGCCCCGAAACACCACCCCTCGATTCGATTCCAGTCTGGCAGCCTGGAGCCTGCCATACACTGCATAGAATACAGTAGACGTACCTGACACGCATGAACCCTAACTGAACCTAGGCGCGGCAGACTCGACTGTTTCTTTGTTCTCTAACCACTTGTAATGGTGTGTCATGAAAAACGTCTGTTTGCAAGCTCTGCGGGCCGATCAAAGGAGATTCGCCAGGCATCCCGCGACTGCGGCAACCACGCTTTTTTGTTGCGCTACTGCTAGTGGCGATGGCTGGCCCATGGAAAGGGTCTGTTCGCGGCCACGCATCGCTCCACCTGTCCTCCTCCATGTTTCAGGGCAAGCGACCCAGGAGGAGTGTTGGTGAGCCAGAACAGGAAAAAAATATTTGTTCTTCAATACGAAAACTTCATTGTGTATTTCTGTACACAAAAGTCTTATAACTTCAACCTCGAATTCTGGTTCCTGGTGGCATCGAAACACGGCCGATAGCCGTGTCCCAGGTCGTCCATTCCACTTGGATCATTTCCTTGTCCCTGTCCTTGTGTTCCCATTGCCATTGTCTGTCCCATACGCCTCATTTCGTGACCGTGACACTGCGCTCTTCCACGTTTTCTTGCTGCAGTTCATCGCCTTGTTGACTTGCCTAATCGGTTCCTCGGATTGGCCTCGAAACCTGGAAGACTCTCTCGCACTGCGGAGGAATGGCGCCACTTACGAACAACACGGCACCAGAACCGATGCTGAGAGTCTGCGAGCAAGGATGGGCAGGGTGTGCCAGGGTGAGCCCTTCGATCAATCCCCGCCCGCACTGTGCTAGCGCAAACCGGTGCGTCTTGGCATCCAATTCTCCGCCAACACTCATGCAGGTCCCAGACTCCCAGACCCCATCCACGGGCATCGCTCCCAGGACGGAAGCGGCGTGATGGAGACGATGAGACCATCAAGCTCTGTCTCCAGGGACGAGTTCCCCCACCTTTTGCCGACTCCCTGTCGCCATTGTGTTACAGTAATATTGTCGATGCTATCCTGCTATTGCGCTATTACCAGGAATGGGGTTTTGCATATCATAGTACACACCAGGGCGAGACTGTACACAGGACGGAGCACTTAATTCGCTCTCCCTCTCGGGGCTGGCTGACACATTGCGTTTGGTCCCTGGAGGCTTGAGAGATAACAAGCTTCATTAACATCAGTGTTAACCGGATTGAGGTCAGCTGCCGACAACCTGCGACAAATACACCATTCTCCTTTCTCAGGGGACTTATGTTGTAAATTCGCGTGAAATGCGAATCTTCTCTAGGAACCACCTTTAACCTTGGATTCTTGTTAGCCTCCTGTACTGTCCTGGTGATGATTGATGCCGAGTCTGATATCTGCCGCAACGCACCCTTCACGTTATCAGCTCTCTCTGCACAGTGCGCTTCTGCTTCCCCAGTCGGAGGGTTCGCCAAGGACCCACCTATCACCCTTGACACCCACCACAACCCGCCCGAGCGTCGAGACACGCAGATTTCGCACACCCGTCGTTCATTCATCCACCCTTCCTTACCACCACCCTCGCCCTCCTCCCTCACAGGCCCGGCTGCCAGCCAACGGCACACAAGGCCGCACCAAATCAAGCACACAGCCCTGAGCCCCTCTCATCTGAGCGATACATTCCAGACCGACATTTCCTGTTTGACATATTGTCTCTCTTTTTTTTTTTGTTTTGCCCTGTACACTGTCCTCTCATATCCCTTCCCTCTCATCCCCTCCCATTCGCATTCTCACCCTGCACGTCCCCCTTTTTTTGTGGCGCTCTCTCTTCTGCCCCACTGAAAGTTGCTGCAACAGCGGGACGGAAACCCCCCCCTTCTCGTGGCCGGCCGAGCACGAACCACCCAAGCCCAGGGCGCGAACAACGCCTCCCGATCGTCATCATCGTCCGGTCCTGTCAAACGAAGCCAGACCAATCTCCAATCCTCGTCCCCGTATCCAAAAATCTCAACCTTTCACCACCATCCGTATCGAAGTCGGCTCCCACGTTGAATGCGACACGACCCTCGAGCGACCCCACGGATTAATTGGTGCACAGTGCGCTCTTTGAACAGTGTCTGCGACAAGACTCCATCCCCGACTCGGCGCGCCCGCACTCCAAACGAAGGGAGGGAGAGAGAGGGGAAAAAAAACGACACCCATCAAACAACCCAACCACCGGCGGCCGTAGGTGCCGAGCATCTGCCGCCCTCATCTTGAGAGGCGTCCGGCCTGGCAGCCTGTCCATCTTGAGCTCGCCCCGCCGACCAACATGCCTGTCATGTTGCACACACCGTCCCGAGCATCGACCGCATCCACCTCCTCGTTCCAACCTATATCCCGTCAGAACACAATGTCATCCTACGATGGCTCGCGGTCCGCCCGCCAATCGAAGCGGTACTCCATGTCCGCATTGTATATGTCCATCTCGGCGAATGAATCCGACCTGGTCATCGAAGACGACCTGGCCAAAGGTGCGCGCGCCCCAAGGGATAGGGATAGGATTGCGACACATGCATGGCAATGGGTTAGACTGACAACTATCGACAAACAGCCCAGAAGGTGTTGCGGGACCTCAAGTCCAAGATCTCGTCGCAGTCCAAGAAGAACTTTGTCCTCGAAAAGGATGTTCGCTACCTGGACTCCCGCATCGCCCTTCTCATTCAAAACCGCATGGCTCTGGAAGAGGTATGCCTGTCTGTCTCTTTCTGCCGGTTCCCGTGCTGACAAGCCGTGCTTCAGCAAAACGAAGTTGCAAGCCATCTTGAAGACGCCACCGAGATGCAAGAAGGCGCATTCCCCAACGACGACAAGACACAAAAATACGGCAACTTGATGTTCCTGCTGCAGTCCGAGCCCAGACACATTGCCCATCTCTGCCGCCTCGTTTCCATGGCCGAGATCGACTCGCTGCTCCAGACCGTCATGTTCACCATCTACGGGAACCAGTACGAAAGCCGCGAAGAGCATCTGCTCCTGACCATGTTTCAGGTATGCGCAGATTCCGTGGCAACGTGCTCGATTGCAATTTGGCTGACATTGCGTGTCACAGTCCGTCCTCACCTACCAGTTCGATAATACCCCCGAATATTCGTCGCTGTTGCGCGCCAACACCCCCGTCTCCCGCATGATGACCACCTACACGAGGAGAGGCCCGGGCCAGAGCTTCCTCAAGTCGGTCCTGGCCGACAGAATCAACAGCCTGATTGAGCTCAAAGACTTGGACCTGGAGATCAACCCGCTCAAGGTTTACGAGCGCATGATCGAGCAGATCGAACAAGACACGGGGAGCCTACCGGCGTCGCTGCCCAAGGGCATCACGCAGGAGCAGGCGGCCGAGAACCCCCAGGTGCAGGCCATCATCGAGCCGCGGCTGACCATGCTCACCGAGATCGCCAACGGATTCCTCAACACCATCATCGAGGGACTCGAGGAGGCGCCGTACGGCATCCGGTGGATCTGCAAGCAGATCCGCAGCCTGACCAAGAGGAAGTACCCCGATGCGAACGACCAGGCCATCTGCACCCTGATTGGCGGTTTCTTCTTCCTCCGCTTCATCAACCCCGCCATCGTCACGCCCAAGTCGTACATGCTCATCGACGGGACGCCCGCCGACCGCCCGAGGAGGACGCTCACGCTCATCGCCAAGATGCTCCAGAACCTGGCCAACAAGCCGTCGTACTCCAAGGAGCCGTACATGGCCAAGCTGCAGCCCTTCATCCAGCAGAACAAGGACCGCGTCAACAAGTTCATGCTGGACCTGTGCGAGGTCCAGGACTTTTACGAGAGCCTCGAGATGGACAACTACGTGGCGCTCTCCAAGAAGGACCTCGAGCTGTCCATCACGCTCAACGAAATATACGCCATGCACTCGCTGATCGAGAAGCACGCCGGCGAGCTCTGCCGGGACGAGAACTCGCACCTGTCCATCATCATGGCGGAGCTGGGCGCCGGTCCGGCCCAGGTGCCCCGGAAGGAGAACCGGGTGGTCAACCTCCCGCTGTACAGCAAGTGGGAGACGGCCATCGACGACCTGACGGCCGCGCTGGATATCACTCAGGAGGAGGTATACTTTATGGAGGCCAAGTCCATCTTTGTGCAGATCCTGCGGACGATCCCGGCGATGTCGTCGGTGGCGAAGCGGCCGCTGCGGCTGGAGCGCATCGCGGACGCGGCGGCGACGTCCAAGAACGACGCCGTCATGGTGCGCAAGGGCATCCGCGCCATGGAGCTGCTCAGCCAGCTGCAGGAGCTCCGCGTCGTCGACAAGAGCGACGGCTTCGGCCTGCTGCGCGACGAGGTCGAGCAGGAGCTGCATCACCTCGGCTCGCTCAAGGAGGGCGTGCTCGCCGAGACGGTGAAGCTCGACGAGGTGTACAAGACGATCCGCGACCACAACACGTACCTGGTCGGGCAGCTCGAGACGTACAAGAACTACCTGCACAACGTGCGCAGCCAGAGCGAGGGCACCCGCCGCAAGCAACAGAAGCAGCAGGTGCTCGGGCCGTACAAGTTCACCCACCAGCAGCTCGAGAAGGAGGGCGTCATCCAGAAGAGCAATGTGCCCGATAACCGGCGGGCGAATATCTATTTCAACTTTACGAGCCCGCTGCCGGGCACGTTTGTCATTTCGCTGCACTACAAGGGTATGTTTTTGTCTCGGCTCTTTTTTGCCCCTTTTCACCTTTTTCACCTTTTTTTCCCTTCTCTTTTTTTATCCCTTCCCCCCCTCTCCCAGCGTCAAAATATCACACCCACAATACCAAATCACTGACAACAACTGTGAACAATAGGACGCAACCGCGGCCTGCTTGAGCTCGACCTCAAGCTCGACGACCTGCTCGAGATGCAAAAGGACAACCAGGACGACCTCGACCTCGAGTATGTCCAGTTCAACGTGCCCAAGGTCCTGGCGCTGCTTAATAAGCGGTTTGCGAGGAAGAAGGGGTGGTAGAACTGGACTGGTCCGTTTTGTGATCTTGAGTTTGAGTGAGGGGGTATTTGTTGTTGGTGCTGCTGCTGCTGTCAGCTTTCGTGTTGTCGGCTGGCGGGCTGTGAGCCGCTGGTTGTGGGTGACGACTGGTGATGATGAGCTCTCGTTGTTGTTGTTGTTGTTGGTTGTTGTTGTTGTTGTTGTTGTTGTTGTTGTTGTTGTTGTTGTTGTTGTTGTTGTTGTTGTTGTTGTTGTTGTTGT